>JARWLF010003342.1:0-11536 GCA_029853055.1 Scenedesmus sp. KT-U
AGCATCTCCCGCGCGCGTAGTGTAGTGGTTCAGCATTGACGCCTCCCACGTGTCAGACCCGGGTTCGAATCCCGGCGCGCGCATAGAGAGATTTATATTTTGCGCACGCGCCATGTGAATTTCTGGCTGGTGAAACCATCAATGCTAAGCAGTAAGAAAAGGTCGAGCAGATATGCTTATTGTGTGCCAGTTTGTGAACCCCTTGCATTGAACAGCACTTTCGTCCTTCTCATTTGTAGCCCAAGAGTCTGCCCTCCTACCTTTGGAGCACCCATATGATGGTAGTTGATACTGTACAGCCCATGGTCCTCAATATGCCAGCAAAAAGCGCTGAAGCAGCTGCCAACATACACCCAAGGAACCATCAGACCTACAAGGACACAAAGTGATGGTTTCATCCAGACCTTGTGCAGTATTTCTTGCTAATGCTACTGTGTTGATCCCACCTCTTGATGGCTCCTCATCAACAGGATGCAGGCGTTTGGACACAACCAACAAGCCAGACAATTTAGCACAAATGACATGTTGGTCATAACCCGTGCATCAATAGTACACTTACCAGTGATTGGCTTGCCTCCCACATCCTCCCTAACAAACCTCAGCACTGAGCCCTTTGCCTGTGGCAGGTTGTTGATATTCCACGGGTGCCTAGTGTACTCCCTTAGCGTGCACAGCTGGCACTTGCCACAGCAGCAGCTGGCAAACGTATCAGCAGGGTCCAAGCACACTTCTGGATCTTCCTCCTGCAACGCCTGCTTACTGCCGCTGCATGAGGGGCGCATGAGGTTCTTTGCCTCGGCTGTTGCAAGCTCCTGCAGCAGTGTGCCAGTACATGAAGCAGCGACTTGGCAACCGCACAACTCCCCAAGCATGCCATGCATGTTGGTCAAGTTACAACAGACCGTCAAAGCACAAACAGCGTTCAACCTGGACTTGCTGTTGACCCCAAGCTCACCTACCTTGATTGTGGGGAAGGCGCTGCAGTACGTAGCAGAATCGATGTCCTGCCCATACAGCGCCTCCACCTGCTCATCTGGTGACTCAACGATTCTCCAGAACTCTGCCTCCACTTCTTCGATACTTGGCTCTGCCCAGTCAGCACCATAGTTATACTCAGCGTCACTTGCTGTGCCTGGAATCCACTTGCTAGTGACACCCCTTGCTGCCCTTGCTGCTGGTGTGCAAGGAAACACCCTCCATGCATTGGAGGCAGTCTGGATGGGGAGAGCTGCGGAGCTATCGGCTTCTGCTGATGAGGCTGCGTCGGCTGTGATGCCATTCTTGCGGCTGCCAGCCATAAGGGGTCCCTTGAAGTGGCGACGCTTGGCCCAGTCAGCATACCTGTGGCAGAAGATGAGACATACCCAGCATGATGAGACAAAGCATGCAAGTCCTCTATGAGTCCAGACATACCATCATGCAGACATGCTGAACCTACCATTGCCAGAATAGGGAGGATATCGTGTATGCACTACCAATTCACCTGTTCCACAGTACCTTTGGGCAGACAATATGCACCAGTGCCTCTGCAGCGAACAGCACGAGTCACACACCTGTGGAAGTCATGTAGACTCAAAGGATCCTCCAGATGCTCATAACCAAATTGGCCATCAGTTGCTTCAGCTGCAGCAGCCACAGCATCCCAATGTGCAGGATTCAGAATGACCTCTTTCTTGTCCTCTTCCTCCTCTGCTGCCGCCTTGTGCTGCTGCATGCCTTTCTTGCTGCACCTGCCAGTAACAGCATTGCTCTTTTTCTGCTGTGACTGCTCCATGCCGCCCTTGCTGCACCGGCCTGTGACTGCTGTGGACTTCTTCTCCTGCTGCTGACTGTCTTTGGCTGACCCACTTGCATCAGCACTTTTGCCAGCCTTGGGTGAGTTCGGTGCATTTGAAGGCGGAGCTCCCGAAGGCGTGGGATACCTCCTGCACAAGAGGTGCGTTGGCTGAATCCTGACAGGCACCTTGAAGTCCTTTCTGAGCTGACCGGTCTGCTGGTCCAACAGCTGGATGGGAGGTTCCCAGCCCTCAGGCGGTATGATGTGAGCTATGCCAGCCTTTTGAGCCTCAGCGGCAATAGCGGCGAGGTATGCAAAGGGGTCCTGGAACTCCTCTGCTGTTGGACGGAAGGTTGGGGCTGCAGGAATGTTGTTCTGATAGTGCCCCTTGCCGGGCTTTGCACGTGCTGTGGGACGTGTGGCGAAGGGATGGTCCCAGCAGTGTCTGCAGCCCATCTGTAACAATGACAGAACATTAGGCTTGTAAGCGGAGGTCGTTGGCAGAGACTAAATAGCTTCAGCTGTGACCTGAAAGGGCATGTGATGTGCTAAAGCCATGGGCCAAGGCAATTACTCATCACTCAGGTGGAATCGCGTTTCTGCTTCCAGAATGACTGGGCTTCCCGGTTGCAGCTGCTGCATCAAAATACAAGCACTACCACACTATGCATGTGTTGCTGAATGTGTAACCCTTGCGATATTGGCATGTACCTCATTGTATGCACATGCGGCACAGCCATACAAGTGCTCTAGCTTTGTTGGAGGCTGGTATGAGGGTCCACCCTACAAGCAAAAGCAATGGGGATACTGAGTATACGCAGTAGTGGTCACGTAAGTTGGCACCAGGAGTCCTGGGCAGTGGTCTGACTGGGTGGAAAGGGGTAGAGCAACGTCTGACTAGCGCATGGATGGACAATGCAGACCAAAAGAACGCATGCACGCTGCCACAATGATGCCCAACGACTGCATCTGCCACGACGACTCGGGATCGGAGCTGCACTTGGCAACCTGGCCCCACCCCTGAACCTACTCGAGGACACCACCAACAGCTACACGGACGGCCTGTTGGGCCTTCGGGCAGCAAGCTGGGAGCGAAATACGCTCACCTTGCCTCTGTTGGCCACCTGTTTCTCACAGAAGGCATTGGCAATGCTGCAGATGTCGGTAAGGAAGTCCATTCCTGTGGCAGCTCTTCGGGCTAGGGGTGTCTAGACGACAGGCAACCCCCTGGCGAGGGTGTCTGAGGGTCAAAACTAGGTATGTACCTTCGAATAAACACAAAACAGAGCCTGCACCAGCTGCTCGCGACTAGCAACACATCTTGTTGAGGGCAGTCGTTTCTGCTGATGCCGGGTGCGGGATGGTACTAGGGTATCAAATGGCAAGAAGCTGTCAGCAACATCCTTTGGAACTGCAGCAGCAGTGTACACGGTGCCTACACCGGCAGATGCTCTGGTTACAAGGGCATAGTTGCCCAACCTGTGACGTGAACTTTGAGGACAGCTGAGAAGCGTCATGCTGCACTGTTTACATACTTTGCTTGGTATGATGATCATATTTGCACCCCTGGAACCACTGCAGATGGTTGCTGTCTGTTTTCGCTCGCACCAAGCCAGCTACTGCTGGTGACCCTGCAACCCCTACAGCAGAGCCTGCTCAGGCGTTGTAGAAGTGGTTTCTAGTCTATGTTTGTTCCTAAGCTTGTCAATGTAGGCGCATAGCATTACCGTCAGAGCTTGCGACAAACTCGTCGCATCTCCGCATACGAATGTGCACCTTGTCAGCTTAGGTATGTCATTTTTACCTCGTTTGTGACTATGAGAAGTTATTATCACGAAGCAACCATTCCCACGGCCACAAGACTCTGTTGAATCAGAGGCATGCTGACTGCTGAAGTTGGACACCTAACGTGGCTCTACACCTGCAAACCCCCAAGGTCAGGCCACTGCAAGTCAGCATCTTGCAATCCAACAGCATCTCCCACCATTCCCAGCTGCATTCCTCCCTGGCCACCCACAGCTCTAGACCTTGGCCCTCCACCCATCATGAATCCATGCTGCAGCACCAACTCCTGCCCAGCAAAACCCACTGCAGCTGGCTCCGCAATCAGCACCGTAGCACCGGTCAAATCTTCTCCGTCGCGTTTTACGCCAGATACGCCAGGCACAATCTGTGGCCGCAGCACCTCATCTCTGCTTCTGGAGCCCTCTCGCAGCACCACATCCAGTGAAGGCCCCTTGACTCTGCCCAACAGCTCCAGCTGCTTACTGCCCAGGCATTCAGCTTCAGGGTGTGACTGATGTACTTCCAGCAGAGTCAATGACGGATGACATGCTAGAGCCATGAGCACAGGCATGCTCAGCTTGCAGCAATCAACCCAGAGACTCTTCAGGTTGTTTAGTGCAGCAAGTAGCGCAAGGCCCTGATCTGACACCCTCCCAGGCTCCTGTAAGCCTAAAGCCTGCAGCTGGCCAGCTACTGCTACTAGGACTGCCAAGCTCTCGTCACTCAGATTACGCATGTGGCTCAACTGCAGCGCCTGCAGGTCACAGCAGCAGCAACACTCATGTGTGCCATGACGATGATGCACAAACACATACACCAGACTTCACAAACCCACATCAAAGTAGAAGCTGTGCAGCTGTGATGACATCTGACAGTGTATACGAAACTCAGACTTGATGTCTGTAATGACCACAGCCACACGCCTTGAATAAGCAGTCCGTATTGATGATCAACAACAATCTGAATGCAGCAGTTTCGCGAACAACTGGCAAGACTAGATCACTCGGGCATCAATCTCTATCCAGGTGCCAGTGCACATACCTGCAAACGAGGTAGCCTCTGCAATACGCTGATCAGGCGCTGTGGTGATATAGACACCCCAGCACACAGTGTGAGGTCCCTGAGCCGTGTCAGACTGCTGACTGCTGCCAGACCTGCATCACTGGTGGCCTCACAGCACAGGGCAAGACGCTGCAAAGCACAGTGACCACTGAAAGCCCTGCAGACAGGCAGGAAGTGCATGATTCTGATTCCATGTGGTTTCGGAACCATCTGAAGACCATGCCTTCCCAGGAGTGCCTGCCGACCTGTGCAATGCATGGCGAGAATTGGACATCGCAAACCCAGAGCTTCAGCACTTGACTACAGTGAGGCACTCAGCAATTCATTCATTGACGTTCATGGAACATGGAAGATGCAAGCCGCAAGTTTGATTGCACATGCAACAACACATGACCCAGAGCTCACAGCACACAGTCATCCACCCTGGGGCATGCATCATTGGATGTGTCATCAAACTTTCCGTTTCGCATCCCACAAAATCCCCTATCCCCTAGCAGATGCCGGTCACACATCAGCATGTCTATTACTCAATGAACAAGATATGCTACTACTTGTCACAGTTTTCACCCCTACCGTGTCAACCCAGCATTGTTAGCCTCCCCCCAGACCACCAGTGACATCAACCCAGGTGCAAACTGCCACAAAGGAGGACAACCACTCGGCAGCCGCCTCAACCTCAACACTCTCAAAGCTGGCAGCTGAGGACCCAACTGACCTAGACTACCGCTGCCTGCATGGCTGAGAGCAGATGCAGATGATGCTGCCGTTGATGTGTGAACACTGCCATGTGCTGTGGTGGCATGGGCAAAGGCAGCTGTGGCTGATGGGAAGCCAGCTGCAGGAGCTGATGGCTGTGGTGCTGGATGTGCAGGAAGTACATGTCCTCCTGCAGGGTGAGTGTAAACATGCATATAGTTGGAAGCAGTTGGTGAGGGAGTCACAAGCAATAGGCCATAAGCACACTGTCAGTTGCTGCACATGCGAACATATGGTCCATTAAGATGAATCCATCCAGCATATAGAATATATTGCATTTCCGACAGCTTGCCTGCAGGATGCTGGTCTCCAAGCAACACTTCTATGCTATCTGCCTCAAGAACAACCAAGCGACTGCCAGCTGTGGATGCAAGTAGTGATAGGCCAGTCTCTGTGAGCTGCATGCTGCAGCGGAAGCAATTGAGCTGATGAAGGGACATCAGGTGATTGAGACCTGTCTCTCTCAATCGATGACAACCCTGCAGGAAGAAGTAGGTGATGCTGGTAAACTACTGTTTGTGATCAGTTCACCACAATCACACATGAGAGCTCGTACCAACCCCAACGGACTGTGTGGCTGCAGGCACACTCAGCTTAAGACAGTCACTGTAGGATTTACATGCATGCACAACTTGGTGATAGGTCCATATACATGCTGCTTTATTGTGCCCTGTCCACCGTATGGTACACGGCAAGCTTGCAGTCAATACCACGATCATAGGTGGCAACCCAATGAGAACCCACCTGTAGCTCCAGGCGAGTCAGTTTGTAGCATCTGCCAACATGTGCCAAGCTGTCCTCACTAACAGCACTACCAACCAGAGACAAAGAGCGCAGGGCAGGCAGCCTGTGCAGGACACCTAGACAGTCACCTGCAGCAGAGTATCAGGAACAATATTCGATGCTGGCCTGTTCAATACAGAAGGATAGAGAAACACAGAGCTTCATCTGTTGCTCTCGTGTATAAATGGCTTTGCTAATGCAGCTTGCTGGGTGGGGCGCAGACCATGCGCAAGCTGTACCAGGCTTGCTATCTGGCACATCTAAACGCTTGCACAAACAGCTAACCAGAGACTGAGCTTGAGCACGCTTGGCTATACCTCTGTACTGTACTTACAATCTGCTCGACTAGGACTAGAGCCAGCAGATGTTCATTGTGCAGACGCTAGTCAACAACACACAGCACTACAGGAAGTACCAACCTGCTTCTAGGCTTAGCCCCCTGATAGCCAGCCTTCGCAAGTTACTCAAAGAAGCCAGACACCTGATGTCAGCAAGTGCTGCAGGGTCGGCACCAACCTCCAACTGCACAAGGCCATGAAGGCAACCCAAGGACCTGCAGGACAGTGTGCACAGAGACCACCACCACCATGCCATTTGCAGTACTTGCACAGCCATGGCCTAGTAGATACAGACATGTAGCCCAGAAACCTCTAAAGGTGTGTATTACGAACTCCTCTGCAACCACCCTGCAGTACCAGCTGCCGCACGAGCACAACATGCCGATAAGCACTGCTGTATACTAGTCAAGATTCATCCAGATGACGATAAAGAGGTTACCTGCCTAAGGCATCCATACCTCAGTGCTGCTTCATTCAGCTGCCAGTCCCTGTGTCGTCCGGCAACACTGCTGACAGCTGTACCTTGATGAGCTTGTCCACCCCACCGGCAGCTGAAGCTGTTGCAGGGTCACCCTGACCACTGGGCAACAGCAGCAGGTGCGTCAAGCCAGGTAGCTGACTTATGATGGTGGTGATGGCCTGTAAGGCATAGCAGTTGGTCACACCTGATAAACTGCTTGTTGCAAGCCTGCTGGATGCTGTAACTGCAGCCAGCAGTCCAGTCTGCAGTATGGAGTTCACCCCTGCAACACACATATGGATTACTGCTAGCTCAAAGGGTACTGTTGCAGCCCAGCAAGAAGACAACAGAGTGAAGAAGCATATAGATCATATACCTGGGTATTTGCTGCCATCAACGGACCCTTCGTCAGCAGTGGGGGTGCCAGTACCAGCTGCTTGATATGCTTGCACTGCGCTAACGTTGCCATGCCAGCCGCTGACAGCGCCATGCTGGCGTTTAGTAGGATGATACTTGAGAGGTTTTTGAGCTTGCAAAGTGTGAGAGTCACCAAGGCAGCAAATGGCCTGTCAGTGACAAGCTCGTCTGCAAGGGAGACAACCTGCGTGCAGAGACACATGGACAGCATCAATAAACGCGCATGGGGTACACACAAACTTTCTCACAGATGTGACATGACCATTATGTCACAACCTTTCTTGCATCTACTTACCTGAACATTTGGAAACTTCTCATGCAGGTTGAGGTACTCCAGGTACGTATCTCCTGGCACCTTCTCAACATGGAAATGCCTTACTGCTGCACTCGCGACCTTGCACAGCTTGCGGCATGTGGCTCGGACTGCTTTTCGTTCCAGGAGATTTAGGAAGGTCAAGACGTGTTGCAGGACAAGGTCATCTAGAGCCAGGAGTGGGAATGGCTGTAGAGCAGCTGCCATCGTAGCAAGATTGACTGTCTGTGGCATCGCTGATTGCAGTTGCCCGTCTGTCAGTCACTTGGCTGGGCTGGGATGCCTTCATACGCTGCTGTTGATCTGGTCATAAGCTGTCCGTACCAGCTTGTCTGGATTGCTTGGTGGCAGTGTCACATGCATGCAAGACACAAGGCAGGGTCGAAGCGAGGACAGCAGATGTGACTCGTTACTATGTCAAGATAACCGTACTGCTAGAGCACAACATATACCAGTTTGTGTGCATGCTGGACCCAATGCTTCAGCAGAAATACACGCTGCATGATCTGTGAAGAAGGCTCATGACGGGGAAGTAGCACAGGTTGCAGCATATGACAATCCTATCACGATACACATAATGCATGTATGTAACTTTGTGAATCTCACCACAAAGCATGGACTTTGCACTGTCATACAACAAGAGGCAGAACAGCAGGCACAGCAGCTGAGCTTACCGCCAGTAATAGTCCATCTTTCACACAACGTTGACACATCAAAGCTGTGAAGGTAGTAGGATGCCTGTAAGTCACGCTGTGTGTGCACGCTTCAATCGCTTGGGCAACAGCGGAACAACACTGCAGTCCAACGGTTACAAGATGCATGACCTGGACACCCGCACGACACCCAACAAGCAAACAACAAAAATCCTTAATGAACTGTAATGCCTGCTGTCGGGCTCTGGCAGGTGACGTGGCAGTACGCTGAAGATTCCTCGTCGTACCATCCCGCAGATAACATCGAGTACCACTGTTTGATGGAGCTGGTGCGACTGTCTGTACTCGCATGCGGCTTCATGCACGTCACATTATTAGTTACAATTACCAACGGCTCTGCTTGAGCCCCACAACTGCCAGGAGGGGACTGGTTGGACACGGCAATCTGTCTTGACCTGGACAGAAATGCAAACAACGCCAAGCCGAGCTGCTTCAGAATCCACATGCAATAATGCCTTTAGGGATGCTGTCTGTGTACAGGGTATATCGTACTCAACATGGTCCCTCTCGAGTCAACTGGAAGCAGGCTGCAGTGGGCACCTTGGCATAGGAAGACAAGAGCTGACGTGCCATATGTGCAGAAAGGCTTGCGAGACTTGGTGAGTCACACCATGGGATTGGCATTTACAATCCAGAAGAACCAGGCTTGCAGCAAAGCCATCTTTCTGGAACATATTGAGATTGCACTCAATGGCGCTCCCTATTCACACAACAACGTGCATCTGGATAGTGCGAGACTGTGGTGTCCTATGTGCTTCCATACTACAGCAGAAACAGCATCAATCAGCGACAACCCGCACTTTGGCTACCAGTGACGCAAACCTTGTTGATTGCTCATGATCATGAGCTGCGCAGATCACAAGAACCAGCACAATGTATCTGCAAACTCAACAATCTGCTTTGCTGCCGTCCTGTCTTCTTCACAAAGCCGGAGCCAGTCACAAGACTTGCATGCTCTTACAACTATGCCCATCACTCAAACGCTACGTGTGCTTGCTGTCTCTAGCACAGTTCATGAGGGTGTGAGAAAGACAGATGCTGCATGCAAGCAAGCACGCAGATGTCAAGTATGCACTGTGCGTCAGATAGCCTGTGCTACTATCCAACAACCAATTTCTTACAAAGGCCCATCTAGATGCACTGTGCACCTTGTCAATGCAGCGCGCATCTGCTGACAACTTGTGAAGCTAAGGCACTTGGAGCTATACATACTATTTGATGCTTATGGGCAAAAGCTTTATCAATGTGTCCGTAAAGTAACAAGTCAGTACAGTCAATAGTCACAAAAGAGCACAACTGACAACACACATATAAAAAGTGGTGACACCTTCTGCACAAAGTCAGTGAGTCAATGCAAGCATTACTTGCATGAGGTCTATGGCAAAGATCCCATGGGCATCATCCGCTGCAAACAGTGACGCCAGATCAAAGCACCCTGTAGCATCCATGAGCAAGCAGCAACTGCAAGAGTATGCTGCAGCTGTACAGAGGGGTCATCACTGTTGACACTGAGTTGCCTTTCCACAAGACAGTCAAAAGTCAGAGTGTCAAAGAAGACACAGCTGTTGACAGACCAGCAGCTGCGGTGACGCGCCTCTCTTCAGTTTCAAGCCCTTCAGCAGCAGCACTGGACTGCTGCGGGCCAGTCTATATGAATCTGACTGCCCATGATGCTGCCTAAGCACGAGCAGAGCGCCTCAAACGCGGCGTAGTTGCTGGTGACGTCGGGGTTGCTGCTGGCGCTGGAGACTTGGCAGCCCTGCAAGAACGTGATGAGTGAAATTTGTCACATGTTGTTTGATGTCACATGTTGTTTGATGTCGCATAGTGTACACACAGTCAGTTGATGTGCAGATGCTGGTGTCAAACCTTGCTGACAAGAGTATGTGCTTGTGTCAACCCTAAGGTAACAAGGAGAGCGCTTGTCTTGATGCTTCCTCATGATCGGGCAGCACGGGGTTGTCGACAGTCTGCATACTGGCAGGGTGTCGCGAGCTGCACCTACCTGGTCCTGGGAGCTGCAGGAGATTTGCCTCCCCGGGGCCTGCCTCTAGCAGGGCTGGTCATGCGCTCAGTTGTTCTGGGTGTTCTTGCTGTGGTTGCCGGTGTAGATGCCTCGGCGTCGGTCTTGGCACTCCGCGGAGTCTGTAGGCCAACATCGACAGTTGCTTGAAGATTCAAATCAACGCAACCATTTTAGAGGCATTTGGCTGTCTTCTTACAACCAACAAAAGTATTGAGCACATATCCTGATGTGTTGCTGGGAATTCCAGGCTGCTGCACTCGATACAAGACTGCGTTGTTGACATGCCTACCTTTGCCACCCCGGGAGACTTGGGATAGAGCTCATCCACGTTTGGCTTGTGCTGCCTGCCAAAAGAAGCTTTGTGATGCAGCCTATACTGGCAGGAACCCTTCCGAAGCCATATGTGTCCTGTACCTTGTGCTCCTGCGGACAACCCGACCACCCTCCTGAACGAGAACAGTACCGCCCTCAGCTACATCTGCTGCACGCGCATCAGACTTCTTCTGTGTTATTCTGTCCTCTCGATTAAGGTACAAAACACATATGAAGGCCACAAGGGCTGCACCTATCACTAGGGCAGCCACCAGCATATCATCTGACGTAGTCAACTCCATTGTGATGGCGATCAGTATTAAAACATTTCACGCCCGTTGGCGGCAACAGCTGCTGAGAACCAGTTTATGCATGTCGACGAGCAGCGGTTTTGCCCAGTACAGTCATGCTGCGAACACCTTGTGACTTGCATCTGTTGTTATAGCTAAACTTATGTGTCTACATGTAGCTGAGTCAGCCGTATGCTCTACCTGGCACACTGTTCACCTTGCTTGGTACGCTTTCTACGACACCACTGTACGCTCGCACACCCAGGATGCAAGTTGCCTTTGCTCCTACACATTTCAGCAAATGTACAGACACCGGTTTTCAAACAAGTGTCGGCTGTACAAGCAGGTGAGCTGAGCTATAGAACATAGCACTGACAGAGCAGATGATGTACTGTTCTCTGCCAGATTCAAGCCCGATACGCTTGCACGTAGGTCACAGACGCGCAGAGCAGCTAGAGTATCCGTCAGAGCTGCCGCACAAACAGACACCAAATCCCCTCCGGC
>JARWLF010003378.1:0-11133 GCA_029853055.1 Scenedesmus sp. KT-U
TGACTCATCTGCTGTGCAGCTGCGTGTATCCTGTCACATTCGTCACACAACAGGTCTAGCTAAGTTGGTACTTGCTGCCTGCCTTGCATAGTTTGCCTGCCTTGCATGTTATGCGCACCTGCTGCTGGTCTAGGTCCTGTACTGGGAGGCCCAAGAGCAGGCCGTGGGAATCCTGCGCCTGGTGGACCTGGAGGCCCAGGAGGACCTGCTGGGCCTAAGGGGCCAGGAGGTCCAGGAGGCCTAGCCATCCCTGGTTGCCCCATCCCCTGTTGCCCTGGAAACCCCGCAGGAGGTGCGCCCATTCCAGGTCCAGGTGCAGGCCCTGGTCTCACACCAGGCTGGAACATCGGTGCTGAACCTGCGGGTGCTGGAGGTGGACCGCCTGCTGCTGGAAAGGGCTGCACAGGCCTTGGCTGCATGGCAATCGGAGCAGCGGCATTCATGGGCTGCTGCAAAGCAGAACCTGGCTGCATTCCTGGTGGCGCTTGTAGTCCGGGACCTGCAATCGCCAACATGTGGGATGTATTGGATCTTCCTTGTCATGATGCACTCTTGCATTGTTATAGAGATCCTGCTGAAGTCCTAGGCCAAGCTGGTATGTATGCATATGGCAGTGACCCATTTACAGTGTACTTTCTACAGTATGCAACATGATGACCCTTGCAGATGCAAGAGATGGCCCAGGCTACTAGAAGCCTGCTTGACCAGGCACATATACACAACTGTAGTACCACGGGTGACTTTGACCCATGCTCATGCAATATACAGCATGCTGCGTGCGCAACTGAAGAATGTACAGCAGCAAAGACGCCTCACAACGTGTTTTACCTGGACCCACAGGATGCTGTTGTCCATACGGTTGTGCGTATCCGGACATACTGTAACCTTTGATTGACTATGCTACTCTACTAGAGCCGTTGGTGGCATCTGGCATCTGCTGGTCGTTAGCTCATTCAGATGGTCGAGCTTGCAACTTCCGCTTCGCCACAGCTATCACCAACTGACGATGTAAGCTCACACAAACAACAATAACATCCGCTAATCTGTGTAACTCTGTGATACAAGCCAGCGGCAAGGTCGAAGTCGTGTGTTGAGCCTCGACGTAACAGCCCCAAGCGCTCCAGCTGATCGACCCAGCATGTTGGGTGCCAGAACAAAATGGTGTAGAACCAGTCTGCACAGGAGAACCAGCTGTGCGTCACATTTGCCGACGTCCGTACGATAACCCACCTCTGACTTCTGATCAAAGTCATGCAGTCTCACGTCTGCAAAACCGCAACAGAACGCCATGCGCAGCTAGATCTCACCCGATGTGTGGTCTTGCTTCGCATCTTCATGCAAGTGCTGGCCAAGCTGCTTGGCATAGTACCAAGACTGCCTTCATTGTGCTCCTCAGCCTGCTGTTGTTTAACTTGCTTCCGAAGCTGGTGGTCAGCTCCCCAACAGCGTTCTCCCAGGTGTATGCTCTCACATCGAGCCGTATGACCCTCAAACGCAACAAGCATTCTAGTACCAGCAGCTCTGTGCAACAGAGTACCCCAGCAATGTTCATGTTTCTTGTTCACTATGTCATGGGCGTATCAGCTGCTTGGCACTCCCAAACAACAAACATGTGTTCTTTGCATAAAGCATCACATTTATAACAAGACGACAGTATCGCCTCACACTTGTTCAGGCCTTTGTCAGGTTGGCTACTGCGGTGCTGCAGAGTTGACTGCATGCGAGAAAGACAGAATCGACATGCACATGCCAGCCAGCATGAGACACTGTATGCACCGGCGTTTGTGACCTGGGCATGTGCACCCGCGTTGCTACTGTCAAGGCATGCTGCCCAAGAGGGGCGCAAGCCCAAACAGCAGCTGCAGCACGCACCAGTACTGCAAGTGCCCTACGCCTGCTGTACAGCTTTGAGACTGACCAGTCTGCAGGCGAGAGTGGTGTTGATCATTGCAGTCACTTGCTGCTGTCGTCTGGGTCGAACGCTGCAGATGCACCAACGCACTGGGATCATGTTGGCAACACCACTGTGATGTTGATCTTGCATGTTCTGGCATCTTTCACCCACACACACGTATGACAGACTCTGAGTATGTTGTCATGCAGCTGCAGTATGTAATCATAGAATGCAACTGATCACTATTGTGAAAGAACGAAATTCTGTTTGTGCTGTACACCAGCTTGCAACAGATGATCATTCAGCAGGACCAGAATGCAGATGGTTGCGGTTCAACCCTTCACACTTGCTGCTGTTGTCTGGGTTGAAAGCTGCAGCACTGATGTTAATCCAATCAAGTACTTCGCAACACTGGCTGCAATGGATGATTGGTGCATCAGAGATGCGTGTTGAGCACAGAAGTCAATTCATGCAAGGACTAGCAAGTTTAGATAATGCAGCAGAAGCAGCAGCATTCAGAGAGGAAGACTGCAACTCCCAGATCGTGGCTGGATAATTGATCATGCACTGTAACCACACGAAGGAGCCCTCACAGAAACATGTAGTTGCAACGGCCACTCAGTAAAGAATCTCCTCACCCCACGGAGAGCTGTGACATCATGTGCATGATGCACACTGGACATTAGGCCTTGTCTGCTTGTGTCTAACGGGTCTCACCAACAACATGTCTATACCAGGTCAGGCTGTTCGATATATGGCTGCTGTCCTTGTGGCGCTGCTACAGTGGTGGGTGTTGGTTTAGCCTTTTGTGTGAACCTTGGCAGCATGAAACACATCGTACTTGCAGAAGTGTGGTACGTGAGTCGGAATCTGAGCTTACCCATTTGTGAACGTATGAGCCACGTACTCAACTAGTGTTTGCGCTCCTGCTTGCGTTGCCACTGAGCTGCGTGGGCACCGAGCTGAAGTGCTGTCATTTTGATGCATGTGATGCTGACTGTGCTGTCGCTTGCACTGCAACCCAGTCAGTGTACGACTCTTCGCCAGTGTGCAACAGCGGAGATAAACTGTGCTTGTCTGCACCCGCTGATGGTGAGTGCCAACCAGCCTGGCATATATGAGATTGACCAGGTCTGTCATGTACAAGACGGAGATCTGTATATGCATGTCATCTTGACATATAGTGTTATGACGTTTTGCGGGACATGAAATCACATTTGCCAACGACCAGAAGACATCACGTACAGGCCCACATCTGTGGGCCTTGTCCAGCGCTTACAAGCATACTGTTTTCTGACGTTGGATCATGCTAGCACATGCACGCCATCCTTGCTCCACCTGGAGCCAATGTCAAGCGCGGACGATTTACACCTTCCAGCCAGCGCGTATTCACTCCTGGTCGCTTCCAGATGTTAGGAAGGCGGGATTGTTAACTACGTACAGCCGCAACGCCGTGACAGGGGTAAGTTGCAGTACGCAACCCATGGTACTGTCGTTGCAGGTTGGTTTGCCAGGGGTAACCGCACCCTGGACCTCCTTTTGCAGGAATCAGCTGCGTCTGATGCTGCTTTTAGTACATCACAGCTAAAGGAGCAGAGCAGTGTTGCAGCCACTGCGAGCGAGCCCGCTTCACCAGTTGTCAGTGTGCTGGAGAGGGATGCCAGCTTGTTGAGACGGATACTGGCTGCTCGATCAGCTGTAGAAGCCTTGGATCTGTACATACAGCAAGGAGATAGACATAAACAGCCACATGCGTTCACAGCAGCTGATGGCGAGCTGTTGCTGGAGCGGAGCCTGCAGTCAGGCAATACAACCTTGGCAATGTCCATCTATGAACAGATGTGCATAGCTCGCAGAGCCCAGGGTCGAGCAGGTGCATCGAGTGTATCAGCCTGGCCGGCAGCAACGTTGCAGCATACCGAAACGCTGGTCATGGGCCTATGTCAGCAGTTGCAGGTTGCTGATGCCTTAGCTACAGTAAGCAGTGTCAGGAGTCAAGGCATGCAGGGTGCAGAAGAGGTGAGCCTGGATTAGGTGCTTGCAACCATTTAGCAGTTACCTGTCATTCCATCTGCTCAGGCTGCTGCTCTTACGCCCCTCTTCAGGTCATCCGTTCCGTGCTATGCAGTTGAACCAGCAGTTGCATTCAACCAACCACCTTCAGCCCTAAGCATCAGCGTTTCATCATCTGACACTGGGTCCGGCTGCTTGCAGGTATTATTTGGTCACGTAGTGAGCTCACCATTGCCGCCACAGCGACCATTAGCAGTGGTACAGCCACAGGAGGGTTGCAAAGTGGTGTCAGACTCCAACTCAAGATACGAGTTTGAGCTGTTCTCTGGCTCAGTAACAAGCTGCAGATCTGAAGCACTGCAGCCGTCCTCCAATCCTTTCTTAGCAGCAGCACGCATGGTCGGCTTATGGAGGCGTTCAGCAGTAGCAGCAGTGCATGAACTTGTAGTACAGGCACCTGATGGCAGTAGTAGCAGATGTACCTGCTCAGATGGGTGACAGAGTCACAGTGGTATGTGCACCCAACAGGGGCAGGAACAAACTCAAGCGAGTCATCCTGAGCACAAACCCCCCAGGCACACAGCCTGGGGAGGCTATGCTGGTCTGCAACCACAAGACCGGCATCGAGCTGCAGCTGTTACGCCCACCAGTATCAGGCAGTCAAACCACCATACCGGGCTGGCTGGTACCTGCAGCAGTTGTTCTAGCAGGGGGTGATGCAGCTTCGGGACTTTTGGATCCTGCGCTCCCTGTACTGATATCAGGTAGGGCAACAGCAGGAGGTGTTCTGTATGAGTTTCAATCAATGAATGTGGGCTTCACATCATCATTTGCAGCAGCTGGTACTCCTTGCACTCTCTTACCGTTACTGAAGTCATAGATGCTGGTAGAGTTCATTGCTTGCCCTCATGCTCATCATCGTCTGTTCACACCTGCTGAAACAGGTGGCCTGGCAGTCGCTGTAGGCAGTGCGGTGGCAGGCAATACTTTGCTGCTGCCCAAGCTGAAGCAGCTCCCCAGCAATGCTGTGAAGATCGAGAGCATCAGACAGCAGCTTTTAGCTCAGCACGCAGGTTTGAACAGCAAAGTACAAGCTACCATGCAGGTAGGTTGCAAGTAGATCATGCAGTTGCAGATAACAGCTGAGCGTGCATACAAGATCCCCACTGCTGTAGTCTGCGTGGACAACTGCCTGTCTTGTGAGTTGTATGCACACTGCAGAGCTCACACCTGTCGTGGTGTCGTCAACCCAGCAGATTGAGGCAGAGAGCAGCTGCTGTTGCTGTCCCTTTGACTGTGGCTGTGTGGTGTTGACATGATGTATGGCATTCCTGCCTCCTCGGCTGCTACCTGCAGGAAGCCTCAGATGATGTGCGGACTCTGGCCAGGCTCTGGCAGCTGCAGCAGAAGATGCAGTCAGTTGATGGCTCAGCATCATCATATCAGGCGCGGATAGGCCGTGTTGCTGCTGCAGTGGCAGGCATTGAGAAGCGCTTGTCGAAGCGTCTGGAGTTGCTTGGTGGCTATGCACGTGTTATGAACATGATTGAGATAGAGGTGGAGATGGACATGCAGGTGGGGTGTCATGGACAAGTGGCAGCAACCGAGCATACTGTGGTAGCTTGCTGGGAGTGCATACATTGTCAAGAATTGCTGTACCCACTGTGACTGTGGTGCTCCTGGCATGAAGCAATGCCTTCTCAATGACCTCAACTCATGTCACACAAGCCACACATGCAGCAGAGCATGGTTCAGCAAGTACAAGGCACCTTGAACTTGCAGCGCCCTGAGTAAAGCTGAGTGCAGCTTGCCGTGTGCATGACCATCTGCTTCTCTACTGTGACAACTGTGTGTTGTGGCTGTTCTTTCACAGGTTCCTCTGGCTGAGCTTGATGGTCTTGGAGTTGAGTTGGAGAAGCTGTCAGAGTTGGAGTCCATCAGAGAAGAGTGGCAGATGCAGGCAGAAGCACAAGACGAGGTGAGGGAGAGAAGCGTTCACACCAGTATGATGCTTGACTGATGAATGATCCAGGCATGCTGATAGTCGCCAGTCATTAGCATGCATGTAGCAGTTTGATCCAGGGTCTGCTGGTTGGCAATGGTTACAGAACGATTTCAGACGTGGGTCGGTTGGTCTGTGTATGCAGGTCGAACGTTTGTTGCGGCAGTCACCAGCCCTACCGATGCAGTGACATCGAGCAGACACCAGACGCTGTTCACACGCATAGACGTCATGTCAGCAGCTCAATTGATTGCGGCACACCATGACATGACACCACTTCCAGCAACACCTTAGGTAGAAAGAGCTTGTTGATTTCATGTGACATGGCGATGCAGAACTAATCACTCCAACAGTTATCAACACAAGGCAGTTTATTGCTTTCTGAATGTAAGATGGAGTTGAAGGTGCTGCAGTTAAGAGGGTATCTCAGAAGTGTAGTGTGCATCTGGATTGTCGTGTAATGAGAAAGTGTGGAGATGTGAGCTGTTGGATGTGGACAAGACTTCGGTCGTTTTGAGATTGTACGCATCATCTTGTCGGATTTTTCTGGATGTTTGTGGTGAGATGTTTTGTTGCGATAGTGAATGACAAGCCTGCACCTGGACAGGAGGGATAGAACATGAACATGCAACCCAGACAAATCGTTGGTGTCTGAATATGTGAGTCAAGCGTCTGCAGTCGACAGGCCAACTGCGCTGTCAAGCAGGACATATGTGCAGAAGAATGGTAAGCACCCATGGTCCTGCTGTTCAGCTCTGGCCTAGACTGAGGCTCGTGGTTCACCACCGCTTGTTCATGGCAGTAGCCCACAGAATTACCTGTTTCTTGCTCGAAGATAACTGGTTCACTGAGTACCTGAGTACGGGAGAACACTCGCAACGTGCACTTCAACTGGCACTTGTGCATCAGACAGAGTAGTATGTGCATCAGACAGTGCAACACAGCGTTGTAGAGTGTTCACCTCGACATTTAAATATATGTTGTGCGTATCACGCCACTACTCCATGCCCTTGTCGAAAGTGCAAACATCGCAGTTTTCCCATGTTGCTTGCTTGCAGACGGTCGGCAGTTCATCAGCCTTTACATATGATTAGGATTATAGTGTATCGGTTTGCCTGGCCCGTGCGTGTCATCGGCCGGTGGTCATCATCGGATTCCGGCATTTGCTGTCTTTGAGCAGCGGTGGCCTGCGTTGCCAAAAATTGTGCAGTAGTTTGCTTGCCGCGTTGCGGCTGTTGTGCGGCATTGCAGCAAAGCTAGCACTGAAGCTCGTCCGCATTCGGTTAGGATTGCGGTTGTTGATGGGGTTGCAAATGAGTGTCCCGCGCGACCTGTTTTGTGCTCATTATGCGTATCATCTCATAGGCAGCCCCTGTATGAGGCAGCATGTACATACCAGTGTAATAGACTGGTAACCTCATAAAATTATGATGTGGCAATGCTATGTAAGTAATTTGTTGAGTCGCAATGCACAACATTGTCTGCCAACAGCGCTGTCAATCACCAGGCACCCTCTCGTTGTGATAGCCACGCGGGCCCTCGTGAAACAATGCCAAGGCTGCTCAACCAACCAAGCTCATGTTGAAACGCCCCTCTCGTGAGAACCACTCATGAGGACTCCTCATCAGGGGATGTCACCCGGAGGGTTACATTGTTCCTTGATAGTTACTAACGCAAAGTAGTACTTTCCAGATGCCTTCTTGCAGAGCCAATGCCACGCCAGAGCTACTGGAGAGCCAATACCAGTGTTTGGTATCAGTCAGTCAGCAGTACTGTCAGAAGTCACCAGGCAGTACAGTCATGTGATGCATATGTCACTATGTGGCAGTGTGTGTGCATGCGTGTACAAACGCTACGTGCATATAGCATGTAGCTGCGCTGGTTTCGGGGGAGGTTCCGAGTCGTTCTTGGCTATCTGAAATCCTGTTTTCTTGTGAGTCATGAGCCCAACGCTGTGAAGGCACTCTCGCCACGCAGTTCGTCGCGGAAATAGCTCTCGACACGCTTCCCTGTATTGCTAAACACTACAACCAGGCATGATCTCAGTATACACAACGACAAGGTCAAAGAAACACCAGCATGTATGGTTATACCCATAGAAACATGATCCAAACAGTGCATTGATGCAGTGTTGATATCAACCACTGAACTTGTCATCATCTAGGCCTTAGAGAGGCTTACGACATTCTGGCAGACAACAAATATGCACGACAGCTTGCTTGGCACGTATCGATGCCCGCCATCATGCAGGCGGCAGTGCAAGAGGTTGCAGGTCGGGGCTCAGCTGAGGAATCTCACCATAGATTGACAGATTGTAGTGCAAGTTGTCAGGTTGTCCCACAGTTTAGAACTGTTGGGCAACCCGGGCCCGCTGCCAGCGGTGCTGGTGTTGCTATATAGTACGACTGACACCGTCAACAGACACCATGGAATAGGGATATGGACGACACATCTAGGGAGTCACAGAGTCTGTACACTGCAGGCTGCATCATGTGACATGTAGGTTATAGGAATGGTAGTGGTCGCCGACCTGGGCCAGCCATACGCAACGAAGAAACCCCCTATAGCAGTGACTGCCACACATCAGCCATGGCCATAGCTATTGAGGCAACACTTCTGAGTCTGGATTCGCTTGAAGAACCACTACTATGCCCAGCAGACGACATTCATCAGGCTTCAACAGCAGCAACAGGTCTCGAGCGAGCTCTCTCAGGGGCTGTCTGCAGTCAGCAGTTGACGTGCGTTTGTACCTGTTCTGTTCCTGCACACTCCAAGTAACCAAGAGATGATCTTGTGCCCTGCAGACTCCAACATAGGCTTGATTGTACTTCTGTCTGATCTCATTCCACTTTTCCCCCTTCCGTAGGTAACTTGCAAAGTAGAAGAGCTCATCAGCTGCTGCGATAACCACGCAAGGAAACTCCTTGCCCTTGGAGTTGTGTATTGTCATCAGCTGAACTGCATCCCTATGTTCATCCTCGGCTGCTGTCAACTCTGCTTCTTGCTGTGCCAGCCGGACTTGAGGGTCTAGAACAACTGCTTGTTCATTGGGTGGTTGCCACTTGTCTTCCTGCAGCCACTGCTGTTCATTCTTGTCATCGTCACTCATTACCAGTTGCATCGGAATGTTCTTGGCTTTCAGCATGCTCTGCAGATCCTTGAACTGCATGGCAGAACATACGAAGGAGTCATGCACTGACGCACTGTTTGTAAGCGCACAATCTGCAGCAGATGCCCAAGAGGTACAAATAAAAAGAAACAGATGAAACACTCAAAATAAAATAAGCTCAAGACAGCATGCTGATTGCCTGCCCAGGTAAAGGCAGCAATACAAAAGCTGCGTATATATAGCAGTAACTGTCCACGTCTGCCACCTTGCCTACTAGGCAGTGCAGTGCAGGTCTTTCTTTGTGACGAATGCAACCACAGATTAGATTGCTGACATGTACGAGCTCCTGCTGCAGTACCTACCATCTGTGGTTTGACAGACTGAGCCAGCACAGCCATCTCCCTCCACTCATAACCCAGACTGTGCCAATACTCAATCTTTTTGATAATTGCGTCAATCTCTCCATTTGCTGTTGTGCAGTTCCTCATTTCTACCACTGGCACTGCTGGATCACGAATCACTGACTCCTGTCTTTTGTCAATTTGCTCCTCAGGGGGCAACGGGTCACTGCAAACAGCATAGCTGCATTGCACAACAATCCAAACATACTGTCAATCAGTCAGTGTAGTTGAGCCGACGTGGCTAGAGGTTGCCAAAGTCATCATAAGCTTTGCCGACTATTATGGCCAGTAACCGCAGTGCTGACCTTATCTCTCTGAGTATGTTGCCGGCCACCACTATTGCCTTCCTGCTCCTGTAGTTGTTGTTGAGCAGGACTGTCTCTCCCTTGTCACCGTACAGCTTGAAGTTCTCCTGCCACTTCTCAGCGGAGGCACCTCGGAACCCATACATGCTCTGCAACATAGATATGCCACATTGTTCAACATGCACATACAGCAGCAGGCAGTTCCTAAGCACAGTTGGATGTCTGTTTTGTTGAATTGTATGGAGGATGCCAGCCCCTATGGTTTGCTAGTGCACCGCAGCAGATGGCACTACATACTGTAAGGCTTATAAACATGCTGTTGTGATCACACCTCCCACGATCACACCTCAACGAAGGCAGACATGCACACCTGTTTGGGGTCCCCGATCTCAAAGAGTGTGGTTTGAGGCCCTGTGAAAGCTCTGAACAGTGCATGCTGGCACTTGTTGAGGTCTTGTGTCTCATCTATGAGGATGTGCTTCCATCGTCGATGTAGCTCAACCAGCACCTGCAGTGCAAGCACAAACAAGGTGCTGGTTGATCATATGATCTGCATGTGATCATCATGATCATCCAGACAACTTGTCTGCATGCTGTTGTGCAACCTAGTGTTGCGCACGTGCTGCTCAGCAGTTTGGCAATATGATGACGATGGCTTTTAAACAACATCCACATCCTGTCACTTGCACCTCAACCAGATGACTAGTCATTCCTGTAAGCATACAGGAATCACATCTGCATGAAAGGTTATGTACGGCCATTTAAAGATACCCTGTCATACCCCGCCTTGAGTTACAAGCTTGATACCCGCACCTCTGGATACCTTCTGATCAGGGTGAGTGTGAGATGCAGCTCATCATCATGATCAATGACACACCTCTCCCTCATCACAGCCTGATAGGCATCATACATCAGAACCAGGTCATCTTCTAAGGGTTTTGTACGAGATCTGCCTCGTTCGTAGTGCTTGGAAACAAGATAGTCCCCATTGTCAGTTGGCCTACAGAGCAGAAGCTCACGCAGACGTGCAAGGCAGCATTATCAGATGCAGTGCAGTGCCACTGTGTGCTGCACCCTGGGATGAAGCCAATGACTGGACATCAATGAAGATTGGCATGCTGACTGCAGTGTACCACCTATGTCTGCTTACCCATCTATGTGCTCCTCAAAGTTCTTGAGTAGACTGATTAGGTCAAAGAACACCTTGCTCTTCTTTTTGTTCTCATAGCGATGAGAACGAGTCTTTGGTCGCTTCAAGAAATCATTCTCCACCATGATGTCCATCACAATCTGTCTGCGTGTGATCTTATCAGCTGTGGGGTTGCCATTGAATTCATATGGAAGGTTCAGCAGGCCCCCATAGTCCCTGCATTGCAGGAAAGCAGCAGTGCAGGACTACTTGTCCGACT
>JARWLF010003403.1:0-13006 GCA_029853055.1 Scenedesmus sp. KT-U
AGAGCAGTGTTGCACAACTACTGCTCACCTGGGTGACAAGCCCCGTCTGCTTCACAACCTCCTGCTGTAAGCGCTGCAAATCAGCCATCACAACCTGTTCATGCAGCAAAGCACGGGCGGAGCGTCAGACACAGCAACCAAACGCAGCATCGAGAACAGAGCCTGCTGCAGACTGCTAGCATGGTCTGCTGCCTTCTGTGCGAAGCAGGATGCTGTTGTTCCAGCCATTGCTTCCAATGAGAAAATTCAAAAAGCACTGCTAGCGTTCTGTACCAGTTCTGCCCCAGAACAACATTGAAGCCGTAGACAAGAGGAGCTCCCGCTGAGCAGGCCATCGTCACGACAAGCAGACACCCACAAAGCCTGTTTGAGGCAGCAGAGGCGCACCTTGACAACTTGTTGTAGCTGATTTCTTTCTCCATGGGCCAAACGGCTGCTCTGACCCTTGTTCCCTGAACTCCAACCCGCCATGTAACCTGCCATCATGTTGGCAATAGTGAAATGTAATAACACACTTGCAAGAACTCTCTTGGCGGGTTGAAGTGGTACACTCTACACACGAAGGTGAGCAGGTATACTTGCGCATCCCTCACCCAGCAGGCTATGACATGTTACGCAGGGTTCGCGTCATAGGCCCATACAGCCACCCCGTACACTTATCAACAATCAAAAGTACAACTATGAACGGTAGAACTGTTTGTCGAGACCAGGTGCTGTGCTTCAGGGCGTGTAAGGTACAGCAGTAGCCCTCAGGCCAGAGTGAAGGTTTTCACCAGTTTGCCGTCTAGACGAACAGCAGCACCGAGATGTTTGCAATCAGCACCATTATTGTGTCACACAGAGTCATCAATACTTGTTGAATTGCTCATCGCGCGACATACTTGTAAGAGCGACGATACCATACCATTGCAGCTCAGCAGTGTGTCAGCAGTTTGATGTACGACGACACCTTGCACCACTCGAGGTGTTCTGCAACGACAAGGAATAGCACGTACACAACAATTGTCTGACAAGCAGCATGCACCTCACTCTGCATCAGCTTCTGGCAGCATCATGACTGGAGTTAGGTGGCCGAGTCACTTGCAGGCTGTGCCTATGGCTACCACCTACACTCCCTGCCTTTCGTCTCAGCACCTGCTGATGCTGTTTCTGCTGCCGCTTGCGCAACCAATGAAGTGCACTGCTTCATGATGCCAGACCCGAAGACAGCCAGAGGTCTGCTGTTGTTGCAGTTGTGCAGCTGCCTGTTGCCATTAATGCAAGTAAACTTGGTATTCGACCGTGTGGGCCAGGTACTGCTGCTGTGGTGTCACAGCAACAGTAGTCAGCGTAGCAGCGGTAACGTCAGCAGGAATGCATGCAAGCGACACCGTGTCTCTGATTCGAAATTGTTTTGACATGCTTTCAATGATGAGTCTTTGAGCAGGAAAAGCAGTCGCTGAGCATGCAACGACAACTACTTGCCCTGATTGGACAGTAAACACACTTCTATGTGCGCCAAGTCAGCACTGGCAGTCAACCAGCATGCTGGGCACAACTACTTTTGCTTGAGACACTGAAGACATGGTCAGCTATTGCCAATGCCCTTAGGGCTACTGCGGATAACAAGTGCATTGATGACTGCTGGATGCCTACAAACAAGGTGCACAAGTCTGATGAGTGTGATCATACTCACGTCACTGACGCAGGGTTGAACCCTGCGAGCGTGGCAGTATTATCATCATTCTTGCAACTGAAACATTCAGGTGGTCGTTGGTGTTACAAAGTGCGCTGACAGTTTGAAAAGTAGAGCCAGATGACATAGCTGCTTCATGACCACATTGCAGTGGCCAAGGAGAGTAAGGATCTACTGACACGGACTATGTGTTGAAAACACAGGGACTGTGTGATGTGAGGAGGGCTATTATACAAGACGTCAGCACTGAACTGGACAGTGACAACTTGTAGGTGGGCCACCTAGACACTACGGTGTTTGCCGCGATGCTGAGGTTCTCTTCTGTTATACACACACACACACAAGCTATGCCCCCTCGTTGGGGCACCCCGTAGGAGCCAACAAGTCGCTCATGGGGGTATCAAAAGACTCTGCACAATCAAACCAATCTTGAGAAGAGAGCAACCAAGATGAATGTTATACAACAAGGGTCCAGGCTTTAGTTCTGAGTGCACCCAATTGAGCAATCTGGAGGCTCCAAATTCATGACTGCCTGGCCGGTCTGGTTCCACAGGCCAAGACACGCTGTACTGTCACAACCACAGCCGCTACTGCTGCTACACTCTTCAGCACCCTGCCAACACCTCTCAACAACTTTCTTGCCTTCCTACCAGATGACCTCTGGCTGCCACCACTGCTGCTGCTGCTGCTTGACCTGTGGCTGGCAGCAATGTGACAGCAGTCAGCTGGGCAGTTGTCTGTATCATCTGATTGGTGACCGGCTGCTTCTGCTTGTTCTTCCGCACTCACTAACACCTGCTCTTTGTCATTGCTAGCTTTGCAGCCTGATGGTGACAGAATGATGCACGTTACAGCATCATCACATTCATCAGTGGTCAATGAATCGTCCACTGTCAACAGGACTTCATCATCATTGGCAGAAACCTCGGCATGTGCTGCAAGTGCTGTATCACCTGTGAGCATCTCAGTGGAATCTGCTGCTGCCAACCTGGCAGGCAGGGGTGCAGATAGCGGCTTTGCCTGCATCATCACTGCAACAGGCAGGTCTCGTGTTGCAAGTTGTGCGGTTGTCTCAATGATACAGCTGATGTCTGCATTGCCGCTGTCGTCATTGGAGGCATCTACTGCCCAGTGCTCTGTTGTCGTCCTGGTTGTTGGGCAGACAGTGAGCTGCTGCTGCTGCTGCTGCTGAGGCATGCCAACGGCTTCTGCAGCTGCTGTTGTTGCGGTGGTGGTCACGCTGCTGGCCCCAACTGGTGCTACAAACACTGCAGGTGATGTCTCTTGTACTAAATCTGTGATCTTTGTTGCTGCAGCAGCGCCAAGGCCTCTCAGCATGTAGTATTCTTGTATCTCCTGCCTATAGTACTCCAGCAGGGCCTGTGCATTCACAACGAGTGCTGGTGTTGCACCAGCATCAGTCAGCTACCGCTGCAGTACCTCTCCTATGTGCGGTGCTGACAGCAGGGGCATCATGTTTGCAACAAACTGCTGCTGAGCCCCAATGGCCCTGCAGAACTCCTTGTTCTGGCCTTCTATGAGGTCTATGAGTTCCTGCAATAGAAGCAAAGTTGCAGCCAGTCAGTACAATTGAGCACGACTATGTGGCCTTCGTTGAAGCTTTCTGCCAGCTGACTGCCTGCTGTGCAGTGCACCGCTGTTGACAGTGACACAAGCATGCAGCACTTGTTTTCAGGGTCAAAACTGATGAAATGTATTACTGACAGACCGTTTCTGTAGAACACACACCACAAACGACTTGCCAGCATCAAAGCCTGACTGTCTGTAACATCAACACAGCCTGCTGCCTGTCTGTTACAGGCTGTAACTTGGTGAATCCTACCATAGCTATAAAAATCAGGGTGCACTCAACCAGCTTCAACCAGGCCTCCGGGAGGCTTACCTGGACCTGGAGGGGGTCTGCCAGCGTTACTGGATTCTGATCCCACAAAGGGTCTGCCTTCGCCACCACACTCTCAACAATCAGAGGCTCGTTGGTGGAAAATACTTGTGATATCTTGAGCTCAAATTGCTCCATCACGACAGGGTCCCAGACATGATATCCGACGACAAGCGTCATTGAAAGCCAAAGCTCGTAGTAAGCATACAGCATGTTTATGCATATCGGCCAAAGCTTGTCGTAAGTAGCCCGAAGCTCGTTGTTGTGCGCAGCTGTTGCAAACAGCACGCGCAGCCAGAAATCATTCAGCTCCCGGGCCTGGCGGCACTTGAAGAGCTCATCTGCCGGATAGGGCAACACGAAGATGCTGTTCAGAATCATATTGTTGACTGTTAGTGTTGAGAGGTCCCAGTGCAGTGTACACAGCACGGCCGCAAAGAAAGCAGTTCAGGGGGCGCGACAGCACACTGCTGTTGTGTGTTGAGTCAAACGCAGCAGCCGTATACTGTTATCCTTTGTACAATCACACTAAGTTGCTTGGCTGCAGTTCTTCGAAAGGTCCTGGTACCACTGGTCACTTTGCCTCCCGGAAACTGAATCGGCCGCGGCGACCAAAAGCTCAACCCCTGCTGGATTGAAAGTACAGTCCAAACCCCACAGCAAAGAGTCGTTAAGGGGTTTCTCTCTGACTCTATCGCGGGCATGGCTATGTCACGAGGTGGTGTCAAAAACAGCCGGCTGCATGTACCAGTGTACGCCGGGCCAGCTGTGGTCCACATGCATCAAGCGCACACAGTCATAGAGGTATTGTAAAGTTGGCTTGCTCTCTTCTCAAGACCCATTGTAAACATGAGGCGATGGCCGCAGCTGAGCCGCTGTCCGCAGCTGCTGCCGGTGTCTGCCATGAACATACCACAAGGGGCCGGTAGGCCGATGATGGGGGCCGGCATGAACCAGCTAAGGAAGTACCCAAGACCGATGGATAACTATCTTCGTTACATGGCACGTACATATGCGGCTATCAACCGGCGAGCATCGCTTCGTTGAACAAGACATCTGACGACGGCAGATGGTTGTATCGTGCTTATGTTACATAGTCACAATGGGTCGTTGTGCTGACAGAATCAGCCGCTGCACTCAGTTACATCATGTTGTGAGAACATGCTCAGTTACCAGATTGACAGAGCTTCAGGCAGCTCATGACACTGCTTGTGCAGCAGGGGTTCATTCTGCTGTGTTCACGAAAGATGAGGGTATGTCATTGACTCAACACGACGTGTTATTGCTACTGCTCTTGCAGCAGTGGTTGCTGTTGACCCGAGTCAGTCATGCTTGGAACATGTGTTCACTGATATTCTGCTTGTGCAGCAGTAACTGCTTTGCAGCAGTTTCTATACGGTCAGAAGTTGGCCCAGGGCTTGGCCACAAGGACACAAAATGCAAATAGGCGCCATTACGCTACATGTCATACAGATTACACATGTCATCTCCACAGGCTGACGACTCTGAAGGAGTAACAATAACTGTCCTCAGCAGCTGACCCAGCTTGTTTGCAACTGCTGCAACCTGCTGGTCGGAGCTAGCTAGCAAGCGCTGCTGTGGAGTGACGCTCGGGCGCCCTGCCTCTTCAATCACAGAGGAGTTGTGAGTACTGCCAAATGATCCTCGCACATTTGGACCTCAGTGATGGGGAACATAAGGCTCCCTCTGTGGCATCAGAAGACAGCTGGGTGGCAGGTTAGTCCTGCTACACACCAGTCACCACAGCAGCTAGTTGCTGACAGCTGGGTCTGCGTTTGCTAGATCTTTTGCCACTTCATACTCAAGCCACTGTTCATAGTCTGCAGCCTCAAGGTCTGCCATAGCCTGCTGTACACTGACGCCCTGTAGAATCCTTGGTAGGATGCCGTATTCACACAAGTTGCCCAACTCTTCAGCACTGCCAACAAACTGCAGCAGCAGCAGCAGGAGAACTCAGAGTCAGTAAGCAGTCAAGAGAAGAGATGCTTGTGACAGTTATGTCAAATGCAGCACACTCCAGCATGGTCAGCCATAGGCTCACTACGACAGTTCATTGCACTCGCCAGCTGACATCAGCAACAGCGGCTCACCTTGCCGTTGACGTGCACCTGCGGGTAGACAACCTCCACGTCACAGTCCACCATGCCGGACTTCATGTCTGCCAAGTACTCTGGCTGCAGCCCGACATCAACCTGAGCACAGCAGTACACAGCAACATGTCAGCAGCAGTTCAAGTGCTCCTTGAAGGAGGACAGTGTATGACTATGAATAAGCAGTGCATACACATACACGGTGCCATGGACTGACTGCCAACATCATCTGCTGCAGGTGTTACATGGATGCTGATGTGTTACACAGGGTGTCTTACCTCCTCATAATCAACCTTCATCATTGCCAGAACAAGCTTCACAGAGTTGACCCTGCTCACAAGGTTGTGATCTTGATAGTACGTTGTCCTATACAGTACTATCCTTGCAGGATGCTGCTGCTGGTCTTGCTGCTGCAGCTGTGCACTACTGCTGCTGACGTCACTGTCATCTACTTCATCTACCACTGCAACAGAATCACTGCAGATATGAACATGCTGCTGGTACTGCTGCTGGGGCTGTCTTCGCCATCTAAACTGCACACAGGAGGTGTTGCTGGCTGCAGAACTAGCTCAGTGGAGTCACAGCTGCTTAGGCTGCTGCTGCTGGCTGTTTGCACTGCACATAGCAAGCTGGGAACTGCCAACACGTCCATCTGCTGCTGGCTAGCTGCAACTGCTGCATGTGCGGAAGAGAGCAGGCTGCTGCAGTGTGGCATAGCAACCTGCACAAGCAGCAAACAAAGTAACAGGCAGAAGTGAACATAGGGTTAACTCACAAGGCACCGTGACTCAACAGTGCACAATGGTATCATGCTGTTTGGCAAGCATCAACAGTAGGCGCTCTCAGACATTTGCAGACCGTGTGATGATCACACTACCCACCTGCTGCAATGCATTGCACTCCGACTGCAGCTGCTGCATCAGCTCCTGCAACAGACTTGCAGTCACACCAACTGCTGCTTTGCTCTGCTGCATTGTGGTGGCCTTGACTGCCTGTACTGCAGCCTGCTGAGCTGTAGCAGCTACCAAGCTGAGGCTATCGAGGCAAGCTGCATGTTGCTCCCGAGCTGCTGCCAGTGCCGCAGATAGCTCACTAGCTTCGTCGCTGCTGGTTGCTGCTGTATCAGCTGCTGTTGTTGGTGAGGTGTAATGCCTGCTGTTGACCAGCTCAGCTAAAGCTTGCTCTGCCTGCAAAACAAACATTGTACACACAGTATTAACATAAGCAGGAGACAGCGATCAGCTGGACATATGGATGCTTCACACAATAAACAACAAGCAACAGCACGAAGATGTTTGCACATCACGACAAGCCTACGACAGCAGTAACAGGTCCTAGTAAAGACGCCACCAAACAGCAGTGTGATCACAATAGCAAAGATACTTGTCATGTGCCAGCCTACCTGTCTCTGAGCTTCTTCAGCAGCCTTCTTAGCAGCTTCTGCAGCCTCACATCTTTCTGTCATGTCTGTCAGCTGCTGTTGACAGTTATCAAAGCTGTCAAAAGCCTGCAGGAGTGTAGTAGTGCAGCAGATGTTGTTAGTATTGCCCTGCTTTCATAACAACAAGCAAGATCAGCCTAGGATCAATCCAGGCAGACTGCAGCCCAGGTTGTAGCCAAACTTCTTGAGAACATACCCGCTGCAGCTGTTCTTGGACCCTCTCGTAGTCGCTCTCATTGACTGCAGCCAACTCTGCCATCTGAATTGCAACAGAACAGCAGGAGTGCTTGAGCCAACAATACATGTTATGCAACGGACCAGCACTGGTTGACAGGCAGCAGTGAAGGGATCATCACAAAACATTGGCTAGACAACTAGAGCACAAGGCTGTATGCAGGACTGCGCAGGCAGCAAAAACATTGTTCAACACTAGTACGAGTCAGTCAACGAGGTCCTGCAATGCTGATACACTCACCGCGTCTCTCTCCTTCTCTGTCGTCCTCAGTGCAACCTCCAGCTCAGCCACATAAGCTTTGTGTGCTGCAAGGCTCTCGAGAACCTGAAACAATACATAAGCAGCACGGCCATGTTGTTAAGTGTTACAGTGCTGTAGGCATCGTCCAACTGGAAAGCCTTGCAGGGGAGTGCATTGACACATCATACCAGCTACGTTACAATGCATGTCTACCATGCAAGGTATCACCTACTAGCAGTTGAACTAGCAGTCACAAGTAACCGGACATCAGAGAACTGCTGACTCACCTTTGTTAACTCAGATCTCTGGCTCGTATGAGCCTGCTTTGCTGCACGCAGGTTCAGCTTGGCCTTTCTGAGTTCGTCTTGCTGCATTACAGAAGCTGCAACAAGATTGGCTATCTGTGCCCTGTACTTATCCGCTGAGAGCTGCTGCTCAGCAGCAAACTGCTGTGCCTGTGGGTCAGCAGAAGAGCAAGCAGCAGACAGGTGCATATGTCAACAGCTGTAGAGTGCATTGGGGTGCAGGAACATGTGAAAGAGCTGAGAATACCAGTTATTGTTACCTGCAGCAGCTTCTTTACGCGAATGCGAGTGTGCTCTGCCAAGAACAGCTGCTGGCAAGGTTGACAACAGTGAATGCACAACTACTGTTCCCTGAGCTCACCTTGGCTCTGAGCCCCCTCTGCTCGCCAAGCTCCTGATTGAGACGGTGCACATCAGACATCAAAACCTATATGCAGCAAACACACTGGCGAGGCGTCAGACACGGCAATATTACGCTGCATCAACAACAGAGGCTCTGCAGAGTGCTATCATGGCATGTTGCCTTCTGTGCGAAGCACGCCTGAATTGGTTCAACCCAGTTGCTTGCATATTTGTACGAATAACCATACTATGTTCAAATCGCACAGGGTTGGCTTACGACAACATCGCAGCCGTAAACAAGTTGAGCTCCCGCTGAGCAGGCCATCGCCACAACATGCAGACATAGACCAAGCCCGTGTGAGGCATCAAAGACGCACCTTAACAAGCTTTTGCAACTGATGTTCTTTTACAAGGGCCATTTGGCTGCTCTGACCCTTGTTCCCTGAACTCCAACCCGCCATGTAACCTGCCATCATGTTGGCAGTAGCGAACAATACAAAAACAAACTCTCAAAAACTCTCTTGGCGGGTTGAAGTGATACACTCAACACACGGGGGTGAGCAGGTATACTTGCTCATTGCTCAGCCAGCAGGCTATGACATGTTACGCAGGGTTCGCGCTATAGCACCATACAGACATTCCCTGCAGTAATATGGCCTTCCATACGTATTCCACAACAAAGTGGAAGTCATCTATACCGCCGCAGAAGCCCGATGCTATGCGACAACACAGGACACATCAGGTGCAGCAGAAGCCCTGGCAGAACAGGCGAAAGCACCGAAGGGGTGTCCGGGACGACCCAAGTTGTCACCAATCATGCCCATCGTCAACTCGTATCAACAACCGCATTAGCTGCAGACCTGCACGCTGCGATAGCACCGGCAAGACATAGAGCCGACCGTTGCAGCTCACGGTCATCAGCGTGTACAGCATGTATCAAGAACATATTAGCTAGTTCATAAGACCTCAGAACTCTGCATTACTACTGCTTCTGCTGACGCTTGTGCAACCAATAAACTACACTGCTCCTTGTTGCTATACCCCTGGAAGGACAAATAGCCTGCTGCTCAACATCATTGTTTGCGACTCTAACAAGCACAAAGGCGTGGATAGGCCTAGCAATGGTACTGCTGGGCCCATAAATCAGCTGCAGAAAAGGTATCTTAAATGACCCACGACCAATGGATGACTGCATTCCCATACATGACATGTTCGCATGCAGACACCAAATGACAATCAGACATCTGCCGACAGCAAGTGGCTGAACTGTTCATGTGTATCCAATACATCCGATACACAGTGCAAGTTGCACTAGCCGAGTCAGCCGCTGCACTGCATTATGAGATGAGAACTCGCTCAGTTATCAGTTTGACAAAGCTTCAGGCAGTTCAAGGCACTGCATTTGCAGCAGTGGTCCATACTATGAGGCTCTTGTATGCTGAGGCACGGGCATGTTATCAAAGCATCACAAAGTCTGATTGCTACTGCTCTTGCAGCAGTAGTCTTGGTATTTGTAGTAATCATGGTTGACCACATGATCACTCTCATACTGCTTGTGCAGCAGCTCTGTATGTTCAAATATAGCTGTCGTGGATTGACACTCGGGCGCCCTGCCTCTTCAACCACAGAGGGATTGTTGCCAAATGTTCCGCACACAAGTGATATGCTGTGGGACATGAGGCTCCTCTGTGGCATCAGAAGACAGCTGGGTGGCGGGTTAGTCCTGCTACACACCAGTCACCACAGCAGCTACTCGCTGACAGCAGGGTCTGCGTGCGCTGAAGCTTATGCCAGTTCATGTCGCACCCACTCTTCTTCATCAGCAGCCATCAAATCGTCCATTGCTTGCTGCACACTGACGCCCTGCAGAATCCGATTCCCCAGGTAGGATGCCCCAGGCCTGGAAATCATCTAGTTCAGCTGAGCTTCCAATACACTGCAGCAGCAGCAGCAGCAGCAAGTAGAACTCTCTGTCAGTGAGTGGTGGTAACATATCTGCGTGGATACGAGTTGAAGTACAGTTGACAGCTGACAAGGGCAGCACAGAGCAGCATTCTTCAGCAGTATCACCAGGCTCATGTGACTACCATACTCAACAAATATACAAGCTCACCTTGGCGTTGACGTGTACTTGGGGATACACGACTGCCTCATCACAGTCCTTCATGCCGGCCTTCATTGCTTCAAGAAACTGAGGTTTTAGGCCGACATCAACCTGAGCACAACAGCACATGAGAACAATGGTCAGCAGCAGTCGAGGAGGAGGAGGAGGTAACAGTGTGCTCAAGCAGCAGATACAAAGACACTGGGGCTGCTACTAACAGAGGATGCAAGCAACGACTGCATGTGTCACTTGAACGTTGATTTGGCTTACTAACATAACAAGCTACAACAGCTACAACAACTTGATGTGATGTGTCATGATGTATCTTACCTCCTCATAATCAACCTTGATCATCGCCAGAACAAGCTTCACGGCATTGATCCTGCCCACGATAATACGATCCTGATAGTATGTAGTTTTGTATAAGACTACCTTGGCAGGTTGCTGCTGCAGCTGTGCGCTGCTGCTGCTGATGTCACTGTCATCTACATCATCTACAGAATCACTGCATATGCTGCACACATCATCATCCTCAGCAGGAACCTGCTCAGCCTCTGCAAAAAGCTCATCTTCTACGGACAGACTGCTGTTGTCGCTGCTGCTCAGGCTGCCGGGGGTGTCTTCCCCATCCAAGCTGCACACAGGTGGTGTTGCTGGCTGCAGAACTAGCTCAGTGGAATCACAGCTGCTTAGACTGCTGCTGCTGGCTGTTTGCACAGCGGACAGAGAGCTGGGAACCGCAAGCACAGTCATCTGCTGCTGGCTAGCTGCGACTGCTGCATGTGCGGCAGAGAGCAGACCGCTGCAGTGTGGCATGACAACCTGCACAAGCAGAAATGAAGGACGACAGCATTGTGGTGAGCTTGCCAAGCAGCAAAGAAACAGGCACAAGTGAACATAGGCATGGCTTACATGAATGCCAACGTGGCAAAGAACGTGGCAAAGAACAATGATAAGCTATGCTATCTTACCTCCTCATAATCATCCTTCATCATTGCCAGATAGACTTTGCATCATAACAAGTCGTTCTGCAGAGTACTCTCGGGGCAGGTTGCTGCTGCAGCTGTGTGCTGCTCCCGCTGAAGTCACTGTCGACTACTACTGCAACAGAATCATTGCAAATGCTGCACACATCATCACCCTCAGCATCCTCGCCAGCCAACTTCTATTCTACTACACACAACTGCTGCTACATCTACTGCTGGTGGGGTGTCATGCCTGTGCAAGCTGCACACAGGTGGTGTTGCAGGCTGCAGCAGTAGCTCAGTGGAGTCACAGCTGCTTAGGCTGCTGCTGGAGGTGGTGGTGTGTCCTGCAGACAATGAGCTGGGTAATGCAAGCACATCAGCATGCTGCTGGCTGGCTGCAACTGCGTGTGGGGCAGAAAGCAGACCGCTGCAGTGTGGCATGACAACCTGCACAAGCAGCAGTGACAGAGAGCAGCATTGTGGTGAACGTCGTAGTGGACAAAGGCGAATGTATGACTTGCTTTTGAATGTCTCAATCATGCACCTAGTATGCCTGCATCAGCAACCTGTAGATGGCCTCTCAGATATGAACAGACATTGTGTGATGGACCTCGTAGGTAGTACCTGCTGCGATGCGTTGGACTCGTACTGTAGCTGCTGCATTATCTCCTTGAGCAGACTGGCAGTCACACCTACTGCTGTTTCGCTCTGCGGCTGTTTCCGTGCCGTTGCTGCTTCTCCTGCGGCGTCCTGGCTACCAAGCTCAGGCTGCTCGGGATTGCCGTGTGCTGCTGAATCGCTGCTTGTAACGCTGCAAGCAGCTCATCAGCACAGGCTGCCAGCTTACCACTGCTGTTGCTTGCTGATGTATCAGTCGTAGCTGTAGCTGCAGTTTCAGTCCTAGTGTTGACCAGCCGAGCCAAGAGCCTGCTCTGCCTGCGAACAGAATAGTACAGAGCAACATGACAATATCAGTGACAGATCAACATTCATGAAACCAGTTTCAATTCTGTATATATGCTCTATATATCAGCAACGAGGAATGACACAGTGCAAGCACACATATTGTTTTGCAGTGTACGCTATTTAGAAAATGCGGTCAGCTAGCGTGATACCTGTGCTGGAGTCGGCAGTGCCTGCTGCATAAAGTTGCAATGCTGGGCTGACTAGGTATCCCTGTGTCTGGCTTGCACATTCATTAGGGAGGCCGCCTGTCTTGATGCATGGCTGTGTGCATCTGCTACCCTCCTGCCAATATCCATGGCATTGAAGGCTGCCAAGCAAACAACTTCCACACCCCAGGATGCAGGCGTCTGGGCCCTGGAGGTGGTTGCATCAACCATCCATGTACATCCTTAGCAAGCAGGGCGGCAGTGCTGCAGACCGTGAAAACCATGCAATAGGCAGGTCGTGCGGAATGGTCCAAACAACTTGAGCGATAGCACACTCCCAATCATGATGCCTTGTGCCCGACACCGACACACTGAATATAGGTGGTTGGCTTCTCATCAGGCCAGGAACCTGACCAGGAGGCCCAGCATACACATGCGTTCTCAGAAAGACTTAGCTTAGGTCTGTTACACAGAGGAGCCAGCGGCTCACTTTAGCTATGCTACAGGGTAACACCAACCCTGATCACTCATAGCCTGGCACTCCAGGGACCCCATCGGTGCCACCTTGTGCAA
>JARWLF010003406.1:0-11945 GCA_029853055.1 Scenedesmus sp. KT-U
ACCTGCATGCAGTGAATAAGCTTGCTGCAATCATGCAGTACTCTGTTGATTGACACAGGCTGCCATGATAGATGGCCTGCAACACATGGTTGACACAATATGGTCAATGTCAAGCATGTAAAGCACGAGACAATCTAGGCAGCAACAGAGTTCTTGTGTATCGCTGACTAGCCACCAATAAAGTGTAGATGAGATCATGTGCAAGGATGACATGTATGGCTCCTCAACATGCTGTGATGTTTTGTTGAGGGACTTACCAATCTGACTGCTTCAAGACGACAAGGGAACCAATCATACCTTGACCTGGACATGCACAGATAGCAGAGGCTCACCATGTACTCTAGCACAAACAGCCCAGAACACATGAAACAGCTGATGCTGCCTGCACCTGCTGGGTGCTACCCTCGATGATCTGCTGACACTGGGGCCGACGGCGGCGCCTTCATCAGCACCACCCTCCTGCAAGCCAACGAAACCAATAATCGTGTCCAATTGACTCACTGGAGTGTGCCAGCAAACTGCAATCAAGGGCCTTGTCTGTTCACTGGCAGCACAAGGATATAGCTTGGCAACTGCCTTGTGTGGAGTAAACATACCTCAACGCATCGCTGAGGTCTTGCTGAACACGGTAAGCCATGCTCAACACCTGAATCAGGGCTCAAGATGCAAACCAGCAACACTGCTGAGCGTCACAGCACAAAGCAGCGGCCTGAAGCAACCTCCACCGCTCTTGTAATGACTGCTGCCTGCATGAACGCACCTGAATCATACTGCCCTGGTTGATAGAGGTAGATTCTGTTGTTCCAGCTACCGAGTCCAAGCTCGCAGCCCTCCAACATTGCACTGCTGAACAGCTGTGAACTCCTCATGGACAGCACCAGCCGGGACACCACACACAATGCTCCCATTCACAGGCTAAAAGTCCATAGGTGCGGCTATATTCGGCATGAACACAGCCTGAACAGCTTACTGCGTGATGTCAGCTGTGCTGCAGGGCCTTGTTGGAGTTGTTGCTGCTACTGGTGACGCGATACCCCCAGCACTCCTTTGGCAGGTGCATTAAGCCTGCTGTACTGTAACACATAGTGTTGTGGTACCAGCGTAGGCCAGACACACCTCCAATACAAGCAAGAGCAACAAAACAGAAGTTTGTCAAGCACAGATGCCGGCATGGACAAACGTGAGCAGCGTTGCAGAACGCCTGTTAACACCCATGACAAACACATGTGTAATACTAGACCCAACATGGCTATTGGAGTAGGATCGCGGTGCTGTGATTGAGACCCATATGCAAAGCGTCAAACCAGAACGTGGTCCCATCGCCTTTTCGCACTCTGCAACCTACAAGCCTGTTGTGACGCCGCAAACACATTGATGCACAAGTGGATAGAACGTTCACTGCGTACGGTTGATGTGATCAGCAACGCAGACTCTTCTCAGCTGACACCGAGCTCGCACGGAAACATGCTGCAAGTCAACCATGCAGGGCGTCTTTATACGCGCATGCAACCAACACATAGCACCTTGAACATCTAGAACCATAACAACCACCGATGGAAGACAAGAAGCGCTTCTCTTACAGATGGGGTGTTTCGAGTGGCACTACAGAAACCAGTGTGTCACGCCAGTGCCAATGCCAGTGTTAGCAAGCAGATGCAGTGCCTGCATCAGGTCATCAACAATGGCAATGCCCGTTGATGAGACAGTGAGCTATTGAGAGGGCAGGAAACCTGTGCCACTGACTAGAGCTCAGGGCAGCTTCTATTCAACATCAGCTGCTTGTGTCGAGGTGCATGGGCTGTTCCTGTTGACAAAGGAGTCCTGTTGTGAGGATTCCAGCTGCCATACCTTCCTAAAGCATTCTTACCACGCATATGCCTCGTCGCACCGCCAGTCAGCAACGCAGCAGAGTACTGCTTGAGAGCATTGCGATCGTTGTGGTGTGTATACTGGGTCTCTGCAGCAGCGTGATCTGGTACAAGTATGTAGAGCAGCAGCATATTGTATTGTATTGTTGAAGAGTGTAGCAGCAACATCAGCAGCAGTGAAGCAACGTCTCAGACTTACCCCGACAGTTAGCAGCAGTATGTGCTTAGCATACTAGGCTGGGAGAAGGTGGACAAAGCAGGTGTGTGTAAGCTTTGCAGTTGATGTACAACTCACACAGTGACCTGCATTACTTGTGGTGACCATAACTGGTAAGTAGCGCGGTCAATCAAAACTCAGCAGCTGCACTTGTCAGCTGTGTAGAGACGTTGCAAGTGGTTCGTCAATGTGATGAGGGAGGGTGACATGGCAGCGCAGGCCCCAGAACACTGTTCTGTTGCAACCATTGCATTGCTGTGACAACCCATTCAGCCTAAAATGCCTGAAGTGCAGTGCCAAAGCTGCCCAGCTGTGTTTTGAAGCCAAGATGACGCTCCAGGCACTGTGTGCACCCTGCTCACAGGTGCTGATGTACTGTTTGAGGACCCTTCCATGCGTTCCACCTCTGTAGGTGTTATTGTCAGCCCTGTACGCATTACCAGCATTGAACGGTAACAATATGGTGACCTGGCAACAGCGGGACAGAGACTGCTGCAGGCAGAAGCAGAAAAGGTGGGACGGTGGCTTTGCATGTGATCCATGTACCGCATTAAGCAACACCTCATCACAAATTGTTAAGCTGTTGATAACTTTGCCCTCAGCAAGGTCACCGCCATAGCCAGTGTGTCTTGGTGTCTGTTGCCAAGCACTGCCAAACGGCCACTTAAGGTTGATCCTCACAGTCCTGTGTTCTCACCACCCCTGCTGCTGCCTTTTGTCAGGAGAGGTTTGCTTAATGGTCAGTTGTTGTTATCAAGTTCTAGGACTGGTGGTGCCCGTGGAGCACTGTACAGAAATCGACAAAGGCATGAACGTTTAGTCAAGGTAGAAAGCGCATCCATAACACAGGACTGTAACTGGTGGATATCCTTGCACAGTGAGAAATCCAGATTTGTTAGCAAAGCCTCTGATTCTGTGGATGATGACTCCACTGGAAACATTTTGCGATGTGCGAGCATCTTGGACACAGATGACGTGGTAAAGCTGTTGTGTTGCATGCTGGAGAGGGATGGGGTTGTGGTGTGTACGCCTTGAGGATGACTAGTTCAGTGCCTGCTGGTAGATGCGCGAAGCAGGGCTGTCTTTCAGGTCCTCTGTTGTCAACTTAGATATATCGTACCCAGGGATGTGCATAATTGGGTGTTACTTGTGAGGTTGTTGCACCCCACTGTGGGTTGTGCAGTATGCTGTTGATGTATTGTATTCTGTTAGCTTCCTTGGCTACAAGCTTGCAGACAAGTTTGCACTGTGGTGAGTACACTCTACGACCTTTGCACTAGCACTTTTTTAGGGACAACTTGGGAGGTATACTTATACGTATGGTTATCATGCAAAGTCCTTATTCCGGACCAGCTGTGCAATTAGTGTCAGGTACTACTTTGTCGGCGGTTGTGTCTGCTTACTTGAGAAACCCAGCAGTACTTGGGCCTGTCTATACATGCCAATCCTGTTGATACCAGATCACGTTGCACCGTCACAGCCAGACTATCCTATGCAGAGTCGGCTGCATATGCTTTCAGTGATTGTGCTCGGCCAACTTGCAGCTGGCAGGAGTATGTTCCCTTGGTACTTACAATCCCTGCATTTGGTACTGCAAAGTGCAGTTGTTTGTCACGTAATTGTCTGAAGTTCACAAAACCCTCTCAGTGCAAGTTGCAGCGCTAGCGGGTCTACTCAACGAGCCTTATGTGCACAAGCTACCAGGTGCTAGTCCTGTGTGCGGCATGCTTGTGATTTATGATTGTAAACCATTATGACATGCGTTCTCCAGGCATATCGTTCAGTTATACAATACCATGCAAGATATGCAGTCTAGTATTGTATTGTAGTCACTATGATATCTGGCTGGTATTGTGCCCTGGGCAGTGTATTCCTTCTGGTTGTTTGATTTGTAGCATGCTTGTGCATGCTGAGCCTTGCGTGGAAGTGCTGGAGTGTGCCTCTCAAGCTCAGCAAGTATGTTGAAATTACAATGGGAGCCTGTAGCTAAGGCCTTATGTATGTATTACCAGCAGCTTGTGCATACTACGGCTTGCATCATGGCAAGCTGCCTGATCACCCAACGTGTGCAAATAGGAAAATTGTCCCTGTTAAACAATAGTTGCGACCTGATGCTGTGCATGTGCGTTGGCGTGCTTGACCTGCTTTGAATTGCGGTACCCAAGTTGTGTCGTGTAAGCATTAGAAACAAGTTGCAAAGTTCATGTATATCATTGAGTGTGTTAAATGGCATGCATGCTGTTGACTTGAAAGAACCGATGAGTCGCCGAAATATTGGGTGGTTGACAATGAGAAGCATGTTATGCTTAAATGTCCCAGGTATCGGGGTATCAGACAGCCTCCTGCTGGCATGCTTGATCATGATGAGTGTGGTGGAAGGATGTCTGATCTGATGTGTCACACTAACCAAGCGGCAGTTGCACATGTTGTACATGTAGTGTTACGGTAACAGCGTCTGCATCAGCCACCTGTTGCACATAGGACTGATCGTGTTGTTATAGAGTCAATAACAAAGTCAGGTACATTCACAGAGGCTGTTCAATCTGGGCTAGTTGAGGTATCCAGTGGTGAACATATGCTCGAGTCCTTGCCACAGTGTATAGGGTTTGAGGTGTGTACTCTTGCAGACATGTTCTGTGCATACACGCATGTATGTGTGCTAAGGGCAAGTATGGCGATGGCACAGTGAAGCACCCGCAACTTGCTAGCTTTCCAAACAGTGTATGGCATTTGCCTGATTCTTTCCCAAGAAACCTGATGTGCATACTGATATATGGTATTTGACTTGCGGTATTGTTGCGGTATTTGATCGGCCTGGTAATGGTGTTCTAAACAGGCGGGGGTCACTCATGTGTCACACATAACTCAAGCGGCTCAAACTCAAAAGCATGGTCGCGATCAGGGTCACTGGTGCACAGCGACTTCGTATGTCATAACGGAATTGTGCGACCATCAGGTTGGTGCACTTCTCTACTATTGGTGTGTCACACATTGCCAGTGGCAAGGGAGTGCAGCGCTGTGCTTTTGCACACATTGTGCACCAGAGCAGTATCAACAATTCATTTGTCGATGATGGTGCAAAGCTTAGATAATAGATATCAACTTGAGGTGCCAAGAAGAGCACTGGTTGGCGGCCTGTCTTCTTGCCAATGGCCATTTGATCTGATAGCACAATAAGTCATTACTCAGTTACCCATGTTGCGAACCTGAGGCAACTGTGTACATAGGCATTCTGGCCACCTGAGTGAGCCGTTGTTCACATTGCTAACAGTACTGTCACCATTACTGTGAGAAAGGGACAGGTGTGAGGCTGCGCCTCAGCAGGATTGTCCTGGTCAGGGCCGTCAGGTCCACGCAGCTTGCCAAGGGCCTTGTTTCCGCACGGCTTTCTGAAGCCTCCAGCTCTGTGCAGTCATAGCAAGGTGAAATCTCTAGTGCCAACAGCAAAAGACACATTCCCAAATCATGGGATCCTCCGGAGGACCATGCCTTGACAGATGGCCTTTGAACCTTGGTTACAAGGCTCCCATATGTTGTATGTGCACTTGACATGTGCATACAACCGGGACAGCACGCACGTGTTTTCCCGGTAGAGATGATGATGAGTTTGTTACACGGGAGGTGGTCTCCTAACTGAGTTAGTACTGCTAGTCCAGATATTGCTCTTGTTCCAGTTAACTGAGTTCAACTCAGCGACCCATGGTAGAGAGCCCATGGCAAATTTGTCAATGGTACTGCCGCTGCAACAGATGTTACACATACTGCTGTCTGTCCATTTGGCATCCTGTGCATGGTGATGAGATGCATCCATAGCGTTTGTTGCATACCATAGGCTTGTACTAGTATGCTATCTGGCTTTCCAATGTGTACGATGCATGCTTATTAAGGAGCGTGATGCTAGCATTATGATGGTATGATGTCACTATGATAGTATGCAAGGATTGTGTCTTGTACGGAGTTCTCACCATTCAGCCACAAGCCGCCACAGGTGGGTATCTTCCTACTCCAGATCCCCACGGAAACCTGGGGCCCAGGTTTCGGGTAACCAGCCGCCATAGTGTCTGAGTCACGGTACATGCAAGGCACGACATAGAAGCAGTGCAGACAGTGATATCTTCGCAACAATGCATTGCATAGGCACATGCATAGAAGCAATCAAGTGCAATCTGTGAAAATGTCAAGAATGGTTGCTGCAGACCAAGCATGTACATCCTATTGTTCTTCAACACATACCAAGGGAATAGCACAACCTGCGAGTCATGTCTACATTCTGTGCGACAACTTCAACACACCATCATGCGACCCACAGATGAAAGGATGGTCAACAAAACCACACCCTGGCACTGGTTTAAGGATAACCAGCCAACAACTGGCAGGATCTACCAACTGCTGCCAGCTTAGCCTGGGACAACAAGGTTGCCATAGCTTGCTGCCTACTGCCTACTGCCTACTGCCTACTGCCTGCCTTTAAGGTAAGTTTAAATTAAGTTACTACAACATTCCCCTAGGTGCTACAATTATCAAGGGGTCCTTTTACTCGAACAGAAATTTCCGCAGCTTTGTGAGCATATGACTCTTATCTCTACTATGACCTCAGAGCCAACAGGTCTCAGGAGCCCGTACATTCGTGAACACGAACAAGTTGGTCGAGTGCGATGTTTGAATTCCACCACGAGCAATGGTGCCAAAACCGTGACAAAACATGATGTATGGCAGATAGAAAGAAGATTCACCCCACATTCTTGTGCGGTCTTGCTATACCCGAAATTCCCGGAGGGAATGGAGGGATTAGCGTTTTTGGAGAGGGGGCATGTCCCGTTACGGTGAGATTTCGGCGGGCCCGCGGCTCACAATGCCAGAAACGACCGAAGGTCCCACAAGTACACATCGATAAAGTGCATCAGAGATGTATGTCCCGAAATCCTTAGTGTGTGGTAGTCGTGAAATGATTCGCAGCAAGTACATTACTAGTAGCCTAGTGGCCAGCAGAAGTGCTTGTAGCAGACAACGACGCATCATCTTCAGCAGTGCTGATTCAGCACGTACCAAGCACCCTGTGTTGCTTTATATCTCTGAGCCAACAACACGGGAAGTGTGCAATTTATTACATGCCAAATTACGACAGCAAGTGAACTTGGCCAAGGCCATGGGCACCCAATCTCAAAATCCTTGACAGTTTGCAACCTTGTCACTAGCAGTTTGATCAACATGGTCAGGACGCTTTGAGTACTTGCAAGAATATTGAGCTGGCAAACCAACGGTCATACACACAACGATGGAGCTGAGGAGAAAAAGCATACTAGGGTCACCAGGCCAAACAAGACACCATTGCAAGAACTATTGACCCAAGTGTCTTGCTCGGGACATCACCACCTCAATATATACTTCTGCGGAGCTGACAGACTCCATTATCATGCTCTAGCAATGCGAAACTTTGACACCATTGTGTCACAAAACAACATGAGAATGACAACTCAACGACATTATATCGTGCCTCTCCTTGAACATCAACCGGAGATCATCAAGCATACATCAGCACAACAGGTTGCACTCCTTTGCCTTGCTAGTCCTCTGATACAGATCACACACAACAGCAACCATTCACGTACCAATCGGTCTTTGCAAAGGCCTACAACCACACCCACGCAGCAACATCGGCCTAGTACTTGATTCGCAAACACCATTAGGATGAGCAAAAACAAGTACTTTACGGCTCGTTGTCTAGGGCCGTGGCTACATGCACACGCCCTTGGTCAACAGCTCAGGGCCCCACGCCTTGAGACTAGACATGGTCCTATAGACTGCCAATTACGTTGTGAACTCTGCATTCCAAAGCACCATAACGCTACCCAATCATGACGGTCACTATGCTAGCCCACATGACTCACGTACCAGCTGCTGGTGAAACAGAAATAGCAGCTGACTTACCCTTTGGCTCGATGCAAGAAAAACACTAGTACGCAAGTACACGGGCACAACATACAAGCAGTGTGATGGATACATCAAGTGGCTTGCTAGCGAGCACAACCTCTATGCCTTGAAGTTGAAGTTGAAGTGATGATCGACATGGGCAAACTCTGCATATATAGCTCATGCCGCAGGTCTGCAATCACGTCATGCCCAGTACTTCGACTTGATCGCTGCTACACATAGTGACAAACCTGCAAGCAGAGCTGCGTGCACATGACACTATCCCGACCTTTCAATACTTGTCACTACATGTAGTGCACTACACGTGACGTACTGTCCAGTATGTGTTGTCTTTGGGCTCGAGTGAATAGCTGCTAGAAGCCCATGTTGAGTACAATCGTTTGCTCAAGTAAAAGTGTAAGAACAACGAGATCTTGCGCATGCGAACAATGGTGCCGAGGAGCGACCCGATGGTTATCCATCGATGGCAAGAAATGACACACAGTGTGTCACGCAACAATAGTGTTTTTGCTTTGACACATATGACGATGTTTTGTTTCTTTGCACAACAGCATGGCCTTGCGGCACTTTCCGGGCATGATCTACGAACCATCTCGCTCAGCAGCCTTGAAGGCTTGAAACCTCATACCAAGCCCCGAATCTCTCTGTCTCACGTTCACAACAGGTGCGGCACAGATAAACAACAACCTTCAACTGAAAAGAACGCGCAAGTACACGTTGACAACATGCAGCAACCGAGTTCACAACACCGTCGCAGCACCGATGATGCCAGCAGATCGACATCTCTACGCTGGGGTGGAGGATGTATACTTCGTAAGTAAAGCTTGCTATGACCCGTTCTCTTGGCCGTGTAAGTTGTCGTCAGCCCCATTGAAACGCACGGCGCCCCGCGATTTTCCGCGGTCCGCGGAACAACAGGAGCACGAAGCCAGTTCACAGATGTCGCTCTTCCACGCGCTTTCAACAACACCAAACAAAAGTTTGATGTGTACCAAAGTAGTTGGCATGAACTACAGCGATTTTGTGGGACCTTCGGTCGTTTCTGGCATTGTGAGCCGCGGGCCCGCCGAAATCTCACCGACGCGTGACAAGCCCCCTCTCCAAAACGCTAATCCCTCCGTTTCCTTCGGGAATTTCGGGTATTCCCTCTGGGAATTTCCCCCTTCCCTTCGGGAATTTCGGTAAATGTCGCTTTCAGTCCTGCGGGGAGGTACAGCTACCGAAAATCACGTGGCCGCCTGGCTGCGACCGTTCCCGGAGGAAGAGCGCAGGGGTCATCCCCAGCTGGTTTGTTGAGTGCTGTTGGGCGGGGAAGTGGGGGCGGGGGCATGTTTGATCTCTAACGTAAAGCTGTGGCGCACCTGTTTATTACAACCTTTGCTTTGTTTGTCTCGTTGACTTCGGTTTGTCTCTGTTTGGTGTCCAAATGCATCAGTGCAATTGCTTCATATTCTGCACTTCAGGTACAAACATTACATTCGACCTTGATATCAAGGCAGCCTAGAAAAGCAGGCAGTGGCCAGTGAGCAGCGTTTTGCGCTATGATAATAAGGCAAACGAGGCAGATCTACATGTGTCCGACTCTGATCATCAGCCGGGCCAAAGTCAAAGTGTTAAGTCACCTCTGCCCAAAACAACACTGTACACCGGCCAGCAATAGCTGACTGTACCTGGTACACAATAACAAGCATACAATAGGGCCGTCAGTAGAAGTGCAGAGAAACAACACTACCACAACACAATGACAGCTACCACGACACCATTGCGTGCTCTCAGGTGCTGTGGTGCTGCCACAATGGTCACAACAGCAACAACAACCAAGAATACAACGACAAGCTTCTCTTGCCAAGGAGCTCAAAGGCACATATTAGCAAGGCCTTCAATGCCTTGCCAGTATGTTATGCTGCTGCAGCTCTCCTCGGGTTACCTCCGTGCCGGCTGTGCTGCTGCGATCGATCCATCTGCTGCTGCTGTTGCTGCTGCTCTTTCTTCAACACCGCTACATATTCTGTCCAGCTCATCTGCATGATCACCTTCTTCCTCATCACCAGAATCCCAACCGTCATGTGATGTCATGACGTCTTCCTCTTCCTCTTCCTCTGGCCCCTCGTCAATTACTGCTGCAGTTGCAGCACTGCGCTTGCTGCCACTCCTCAGTCTGGCAGCAACAACAGCTGCAGCAGCTACACTTGCAACATCTGTTCCGCCCCCACGTGCATCTGCTGCTTCAGCATCGTTTTGCTTGAGGTTGCAGACTTGCTGGAACAGCTGCTGTGAGTGACCCATTGTTGGCAGCAGCTTGATCTCTGTTGTTGCTGCTGTTGCCCCTGCCTCTGCTGCTGCTGCCACCTTTGCCTCTGCCTCTGCCCCTGCTCCTGCCGCTGCTGCCACCCTGCTGCTGCTAGGCCCAGCCGCTGCAAACCTGGCTGATTGCAGCAGCAGCCAACCCATCTGCCCTGTGCTACCGTTCAGTTTGGGCTGGCATGGCAGCAGTTTGTGCGTCTGGTTCTTGTAGCCGCTGCTCCAACACCTCGGGAGCAACCAAGCGGTACCCCTCATCTGTGCTGCTGGTCCGGGAGTGCAGGAGTGTCTGGCGCCCCTTCCTCTGGTGTCTCACCATCCCTGTCTGACCATGCTGCATAGCATCTGCCAACTGACTTGGCGCAGCTCAGTCACATGCGCTCTTGCTTCATCCTGAGCAACACATGGGACAGAACGACAGACATGATTGGGGCAGGACATAGAAGCAAGCAATTCAAACGACAATGCAAGCGATCATTATGCAGTACAAGCCACGCGCAGCATCTCATCTCATCCATGGCATGGCACAGTACAACAACTCAGGCTGAGTTGTTGGGTGATGGGCTGAGCGCCCATCACCTAGTCCATTGCTCTGAAACTGCGATTCACTATCACCTGAAACTGCTGCTGTCAAGCTTTCAGCCTGTCAACTATCACCCATGTTCCACCTATAGCGCCTGCATTCTCAGTGACTGCATTGATGGCAGCACGAAGGTACAGTGGTAGAAGAGGCTTCAGCACACCTGTGGACAACAAGATACTGATGTATCTCGCCTTCTCATCAGATGTGCCATTGAAATGAAGTTGCAGAGGCCCTCTGCCAAGTCTCCTGCAAATGTTGCTGCTGCTGCTGATTTGTTGGTATTGTTCAATACCAAGTCCCATGGCTGCAGCTCGGAAGTGCAGCCAGCTGGGATATACAGCACAAGCAGCCGAAGATACTCCTCCGTCAGTCATTTGCAAAAGGACGAATAAATGTGCCCATACCAGCAACCAATCATCCAGACGCTCCTCTGGGTGTTAGGCAGGTTGAGCTCTTCTTCTGTAGCAAGTAAACACCAGTACACATGCATATGTCAAGAGTAATGCACCTCAACTATGACAGTCAATCTGCATTACCATGGCATCTGCAAGAATATGCAGATTGAATCACCAGACAGTGACGCGATCACCTTGAGGAGATATGGAACCAGCACATCTCTAGTAAGCCTCATCATGGTGTGCACTGTTGCCCTGTGATTGGGACCGAGGCTGTAGACCCATGGCTTCAGAACAGGGAACTTGGTCAGGCTTAGCTTGGGAGGCACCTTCTTCTTGCCCTCAAAGATGACCTGAGCTGGGAGAACATCACCCGATGCAGTGCAACCTACGTCGCCCTTGTGCTTCTGTGTAGTTGCGCTTGTCATCACCTCCCAGTATGGATACATTCTTGGCACCCCTGTATTGCAACATTGCAGCATAGACAGCAAGTTGTTTATACCTAACACTGTGATAGCAGCACACGTAATTGCTACACCGGACCGACAGACTACGTACTGGCCACACACTACGCATATAATACCGACCACCGGGAAGCCTGAGTTTGGTAGTACCAAACCAGCCAGTGCGCAGGCTGCCGAGGACCACCC
>JARWLF010003407.1:0-12548 GCA_029853055.1 Scenedesmus sp. KT-U
GCCTGCAAGAGAGCAGCAGATGTCAAGTGCAGTGAGGAAGATTGGAATGTGGACCAGCACAGTTTTGATGTTTCTGATGTAGAACTTCACATCAACATCAAGACCTGACCTACCACCCACCCCACACACAAGCAGCATGCCATCAGCAGCGTCCAGGAACAGCACTAAACGCACAACAGAAGCGCTACTCACTTTGATGATTTCCTTCTGCTCTTCAGAGGCCTCCTTGAGAGCTGTACAGACCAACCAGCAGCACTTGGCATCTTCAATATCAGTACCGACCTTACCAATCACAGCTGGATCACCATAGCAGTCCAGGTAGTCATCTTGTATCTGCAGATGATGACACACACACACACACACACAACCCCAACATCGATAGCTACTCCATTACAAGCACCTAGCCCTGACATGCAACAGACCGTCGCGAATGTAAAGTCAGCAGAGCAGTAGATTGGTTTCCTGCGGAAGCGGAGACAGCTGAGAAGCCGCAAACCAACTATCACACCTGGAAGTATCTTCCCATCTCGATACAGATCTGCTGTGCTAGAGCAAACGCCTCCTGTCTAGTCTCCCCGCCGAGAACTAGACCGCAAGCTACTGGCAGGTAGAAGGTGTAGAAGGCTGTCTTGTAGGTGATGATACGGAGGTAGTTGTCCATGGTGTATCTAGACAAATCTATGTTGCCTGGGGGTGCAGTGGTGAGGTCTAACAACTGACCATGACTGGTTTGATAGGTGGTCTGCAGAGGAGAGAAGCAATAGTGTGCTGAGATAGTGTGCAGCTGATCAGGCAGTGGGACAAGAGGTGAGTGTTGCAAGCAGTCGTTCAACATGCTTACATCATGTGACATCACAAGTGCTGTTATTTGATGGCAAACATGCTGCATTGGCAGCAGGAAGTCCAAGTGAGGACCAGCTATGTTGTTGCTGCAATGATGAGCTGTCCTACCTCTAAGAACAGCTGCAGCAGTCGTCCATATGCTGGACTGTCTGCAAAGTGGAACTGCAGGATGCGGTAGATGCAGCACTCCAGCAGGATGTAATCGTTACACGCCACCATGCCGACCTGAGAAGGCAGACATGCACAGCACATGTAGGTGAATGTTGCAGTCGAAAGCAATACAGTTGCTGCATCTACTTGGTATCTTTTTGCACACCAGCAGCATAAGCCTGTACTTGCAATGGGCTGCTACAGGGTGCCGCCTCAGCATAGGCAAGCTGCAGCTGTCAAACTTCCACTGCTGGGCCTGCTGCTGTACCAGAACCAGCTGCTTCGACTACCGAAAGACCTGCTGCTGTCGTCGGAGCTGGCATTGCTGTGGTTGCCGCTGTTGCTGCTGTTACCTTTGGCTGCTTGTACCAGCATGGCTGTCCGCGGCGTGTAATGGACCCATCCATGATGTCATCAGCAACAAGGAAAAACGCTTGCAACTGCAGCAGGACAATGAAGGACATGAGCAGCAACTCAGAACCAGCACTGACTAGCGCAGCTGTCATGCTTACAACCAGATGAGGTGATGGGATGGCAAGTCTGTACTCATTGCAGGTTGGTCAATGATGTATACTGATAGTGATGATGTACATCAAGCTCTGGTCAACATGCTGCTGACTTACCCACTCAATGCACCATCCTAGAGCATTTGCCTTGAAAATTTCCTGCTGCGACAAGTCCTACATACGAACACGAGACGAGAGTATCGGCATCTGAGATTGTGTTCAGCACCTGCTTTTGCACTGAGCCCCTGTTGAACTGCACTTCACCGCTCCGTCTTGTACGCTCAGTCAATTGCTGTTTTGCTGACACAGGACAAACGACTCTAAAACTGCCATCTGCCGCCCCTACGCCATAGAGGTCCCTGCTGCTGAGTTTGTGCGGTCGCTGCTGCTGGCCACGTCTGCAAAGAACAGCGGGATGCCAGGGCAGGTTGCAACTGCCAACCGCACACCCTTACCTCTCCTTCTTTGAGGGATGCTAGAACATCATACACGGCCATTCCACGGTTCAACTTCCCACCAGGCACGTTGTAATCCAACATCTAAATGCGCAGCAACAGTCAGTGGATGACAGTCACTCATTGTGTACACCACACGCAAAGCGGTGGACAAAGTGATGAGGCTAGTGCTATGTTGCAAGGCAGTAGGTCGAAGTGTATCGCTCAGAGTGACACAGCATTCGCTGTCTTACTTGCACCTTGATCTCACACTGCTGTTTGAGAGAGCAAGAGCAAGCATCACAGGTTGTTGGCATCATCAGCCTGTCACAGAATGCACTCAATGCCCCCTCCCACACGGGCAGATCAATGACAGCAGCTCAAGTTGCTGAGATATAACGCATTCAGACAAACCTCTTGCAACCAATTGCGAGCATCTTGAGGCTGGCCCTCAAGCAGCTTGTCATTGAGCAGTTCCTCCTTTAGAGTCTCATACACCTTGAGGAATGCCTGTGGGTTGCCAACGAGACTGGTTTATATGTAGCTGCATAGATAACAGCATTCTATGCTGCGGGAGTTGAAGAAGTGGCCGAGCAATTGTAGCTGACTGAAGGTACAGAGTGCAATTGATACCGCCCTATAGTGACCGGTCCCACAACAGTACAGCGCACCTCACGAGAGTGCGTATACTCTGACTTGGCTTTCTTTGCGACTGGTTCGACTGCTGTTGCCATAGTGCTGCAGCTTGCTGCAAGTGTATCAGTGAGTAGCGCTGAAAGCACCTGAACTGCCTTGAATTGCCGACACACTGATCTGAGACACAGCATCAGCAATGGGTGACCAGTGACAAAAGCGACAGTTTTGGGGCGCAAGCCATGTTGGACTTCGCTGGCATGCATCAAACTGAGAGAACCCGCGAGGGCATAACCTGCTGTTGGTCGACTCAAGGAGCCCAGCGAGCAAGCGCCAGTCAGATGTAGTGGTTTCTAAAGCCATTTGGCGAGGCGTGAGCCTTGTGAGGCACAGCTCCCCACGGAAAGCTTCCAGACTCTGAGAGTGTCAAGGATGTCTCGTGGAAACCAGCGTGAGGTGGGTTATTACACTTCGCGTTTAGACGCAGACAAGTTGATTATCGCAGTCAGGGGCCTGAGCCTGTTGGGTCAATTATCGCAAGCACCTCCCCACATCGGACTTTGCTGGTGTTGTGCAGGTGGACCGTGCCAGGGCAGCTAAGCGCAAGGATGCACAGGGTGTAAAGGCAAAGGATAAGGATGGGCTGACCGCAGCTCAGCGTAAAGAGAGGGATGCAAAGGCCCTGCAGGAGAAGCTGGCTAAGAAGGCCGCAGCTGAAGCAGGCAAATAAACGTTGGTCGGACATGTCTCTAACAGCCTCATATTGGGCTGTGGGTCAGTTCATAACGGGTCCGGCACTGTGACGTTGTTGACACTGTGGGTCTCAACAGCATGCAGTGGAGACAGCAGTTGCAGTTGCAGCATGGGCCTCACAGCAAGATGTGGTAGCAGCATGAGGTCTACAGATTGGCTATTAGTCAACACCGGTATCAGGGTCAGCTATTCGATGAACGTGAGCAACCTGATGCAGCTGTACCCTATCGCTCCAGTGTTCAGAGGTGGGTAGTGCTGCAGCAGCTACACCCCTGCTGGGATGTTGATATCCGCTGTTTGACACTTGCTTGGTGTAGGTCTGATAGATCGCGACAGTTTATCGCGGCAATAATTGTCATTGCCAGGTCAAGGTCAAATTGCTGTCAGATGTTTTGGCTGTGCTGCTTAAACTGTTGTTTTCTTTGGCTGGAGCTGGCACCATCTTTGGGTTATCATGGCCAGCCATGCTTCCGGTATGCGAGGTGTAAGAAAGATAATGCTACTAGCAGGCTGCAGCTGTGCTTGTGACCTTGTGCCATAGAGCCGAATTACAGTCAACACAGCATATGGTGCATGCTGCATAAGCATGCTGCTGCGCTTGCAGTGCTCTTAGAATTACTGAAAGTCTGGGTTTCTTTCGTTGATTGTTGTGTCCTAATGACGCACGACATCAAAGGGTAAACAACATCATTCACTGTGCTTGACAGGTCACGAGTGGGTGATTTGTGGACGACGAGCTGCCAAGGCCCCTCGGGCATCCCCTGATAAGACATATCATGTTGAGATCTACCATCAAAAACTTACACACTGCTGCTACAACGACTGAGCAGTACAGCTCATCAGAAGCTATCTCAGTTTCTGACAAAACCTCATGCTTATGCACCATGCAAAGTTTGCATCCTTACTGCCGCACCTCTTGCTCTTGCTGCTGCTGCAGTTGCTGCTCCCTATACTGCTGCATCAAGTCCCTACTTTCCAGCAACCCATTCAGCGCTGCAGCAGATACCGCCGTCTTGCTCTCCACCCCCTGACCAACAGCAGCAGGTGCAGCAGCAGCTGCTGCTGTTTCAGCCTGCCAAGCTACCCCTTGCTGCTCAGAACCATGCCCAGCAACAACAGTGTATCCGGCACTGCTGCTACTGCTTCCATTGCTGCTGCTGCTGCTGCTCTCAGTATGTTCAGCTGTAGCAGCGGCTGCAGTGCCAGCAACACCTTCGACCTTGCTGGTTGTTGCAGAGCCATCAACAGCGCTGTCATCAGTCTTGTTGAGTACTTTCTTCTTTGCTGATAGTAAGCCCTCTTCAACGAGCTTCTGCTGTCTTGCTAGCTCTGCTTGTGCTGCAAAGGCCTCTGCTTCTCGTGCTGCTAGAGCGTTGCGCCGCTCTATCTCTGCCTCTATCAGGGATGACTCGACTTCTAGTGGTGGAGAGTGATCATCCTCGCCGGCTACTGCTGCTGAGTTGGACGATGATGATGCTGATAGGTTGGGTGTAGCAGCTGGCTCTGCGGTTGTTGGGATATCTGCTGCTGCTTGGTTCTTTTCAGCCTGTGTCACCCAGTACAGCAAGAAAAGTGGACTCACTCAACCAGTTACTGAGATCCTTCAATAGGATGTGCAATGATACTTCACACATGCGTCGGTCCCTGTGCTCTGCTGATGGCTGCACATAATGATGACAGAACCTGCGGTTGCCATGTGCCAACAGCGGCAATGATCCACACCTGTTCTGCTCTCTTTCTAGCCAGTGCCATCGCCTCATTGGCTCTAGCAATAGCCGGGAACCAAGACTTGTTGTTTTCTGCTGCTACTGTCACAAGAAACAGAGATGCAGCACCACCGATGAACACTGTCCAGACTTTGCCTTTGTCAATGTTTTCTTGTTTGGGGAGTGGCTTGGCCATCTGGGTCATCTGAGACACAGGCACAGTCTGCGGCAGTAGTGGAACAACAGGAGGTAATGGTGCCTACATATACATGGGAGGACTCAACGAGGCATATTGGTATAAATGTGGTCTTGTAACCATCTTGCCAAGCTAAGATTGTGCACAATGTCTGCTGCTGAAGACGCGTGACACTATGATTCCTACAGGATCCTGCTGCTATGTTTGTAGATACAGCAAACAGACGGATGGGGACTGGGAGTATAACCTACAGGCCTGCATAGGGACAGTGCTTGCTACGTTGCCTGCATGGGTACCTTGCAAGTAGGCAGGGGTCCTGGCCGAAGCATGACTACAGTTGCGGCTCACCTCAACCAGGGCAGCTGATGCTGGCAGGGGAGTCTGTACGGCGGCTATAGCGATGATGGCTGACGCGGCAAACGTGCCAAGCTGCTGCATAGATGTCTGGTGCTTCTGCTGTATATCCTGCAAGATGGTACAAAACAGAAGCAAGGCTGGTTGGGGTATGCACCAAACTCGTTTGCAGAAGCACGCTGCTGTGGCCGAGGCAGGCTGGGCACAGTACAGCGGGTCTGTTTGATGTTGATGTGGCTTCTGGCGGCCTGCATGCTTGCTGAACCAGCTACCAATCAGGCAAAGTGAACTTGGTGTGCAGGAACTTGCAATCACGAGCAATCTCTGCAAGACGGAGGCAGATGAACAAAAGTCGCAAAGCACCAATGTTGGTGTGGAGTTTTGTGAGTGCTGCAGTTACTATGCCTGTTGTTGTAATGCGCCTGCATTACGATCAGTTTACCAGCTCAGGGAAGAGGACTCCGTTCAGCCATGCAGCAGACGAAAGGGCAGATGAGGTACAGAGCGCCATCTACAGGCATAGGTAATAGTCGGAAACACCCCACATTGGTAGTGCTTGCAGTACCTGGGCCCATTGACAGCGCCTCAGACCCGTACCCAAGTTCCGCAAGTGACCAGTAGTACGGTACTGCCAAGCCAGCATGCTGTCAAAGCATGCCGGGGCATCAGCCCAGACCCCAACACATTCTTCTGTGTCTTTTTACCGTCGATCACCTATTGCATCGAGACCAGAACATGGCCACAGGTCAAGGAGGCCAAGTCATGTTGCAGCAGATGCAGTAGCAACAGTAGTCGATCAGCCATTTGACACTCTCGCAGCATGGCTACGCGAGAACGGCGGCAATGTAGACGGCATCACCGCGGGAGACTGCAGAATGGGCGATGTGACTGTTCGCGGTCTCGTAGCGCTTAGGGACCTTGAGTCCGGCACTCCAGTCATATCAGTGCCCATCAGCAGTACCTTGCGGGATGACAAGGCTGATCCTGCATATCCAGGTGTGCGCAAATAATAATATCGGTTCATACAGTAAAAGAAGATGAATATCCACCACTTACCTACTGCTGTCCAGCAGACTTCCATAGATTCGCATCAAATTCAGACCGCCGGAGCAAAGATTCCTTATGGTGCTTCACCAGTGTACCTCATATACCATGTGTCTGCAAACCCATAGGTGCACCCTGGAATGCCAATTTAGCTGCTCATCTCTTGGAAGAACGCAGCAAGGGCCCAGAAAGCAGACTTCACCCGTATTTGAACACCCTACCTCAAGATTTCAGCTGCCCGCTGCACCTCCCACCAGCAATCCTACAGTCCCAAGTTCAGTACAAACCAGCTGTGGCAGCCATAAGTTCATACCAGAACTCAGCTAGGAAGATGTATCATTCATGGTGTGAAGTTCGCAGTCAATCCGGACAGCAGCAGTACAGTTGGGGTGACTGGTGCTGGGCACTCCACATGGTCCAGAGTAGGAGTATCAGGCTGGCGATAACAGGATGTAAAGTCATGTTTCCAGGTACCATTCGACAACAACCATAATCAGCCGCACAGCAATAACAGCAGCTGGTTTGCACTCCAGGCCTTTTCCTCCGTGGTGTCAAGATGAGCAATCATTTGAGTCTGAGTGCTGCTGCTGCTGCTATTGCTCTGCTGTTGTTAAACACTACCAGGGATAGATTTGCTAAACCATGGTGGCTCTGCTGCCAACGGTCAGTTGGTGTTGGGTAGGGCCAGCTGGCAGGTGGAAGGTGAACCAGCAGTCGTGTTTGTTACATCACAAAGAATAACAGCGGGACAACAGGTCAGTCATCACCACTGCTGCTGCTGCTTACACTGCTGCTCTGCTGTTGTTGGCCTTGTGTGCTATCAGCATCCACTCTAGTTACTGTTTGCTTTTGCACAAGGTCATGGTTTAGCACACTGCATTGAGATAGCTGCTGCTGCTGCTGCTGCTGCTCCTCAAAGAAGCTGCACACCCAGGTGCCGCTGTTATTCATGTTCCATGTATATGTATGCAGGTTTTGTGGAGTTATGGCAACCGCGGCAATGATGACTTTTTCATCTATCACGGCTTTGCCCTGTCAGACAACCCAGATGAAGATGTTGTGCTCTTTGATGATGTTCATCACTTGATAGATTGGGGCTTGCACCAGATAACACAGCAGCAGCAGCAGTGGCAGCAGCAGCAGCTGCTGCAAGAGCCACATCTTCAAGCACAGCTCACAGCTGCAGCAAGTAAGTCACCTGCGTGCCAAGGTTCTGCCAGTCATGCACACTTGCATAGCCATCTACTTGTTACATGTCTGTTGATTGCAGCATCATATCGTTATCACTTTATCTTAACAAGCCCAATAACAGCCTGGCAGGATACAGACTGACGATTTTGTTACTTCTCACTGAATGACGCAACATGCAACAACTGTCCTGTTGTGCTGTTTGCAGTTGCTGCTGCCAATAGAGCCGCACAAGAGGCCTCAGCACGCTGCTCCTCTGCGGCCATACAAGGAACCAGCAGCAGCATACTGCTGCCAGTACAACAGCTGACTCAGCAATTAACACAGCAGCAGCAGCAGCAGCAGCAGCAGCAGCGTGACGGTGGCAGCAGTGGTGTTTGTGAATCGGCAGTGTTGAGTGCTGTCAGGAAGTTGGATCTGCGTAGGAGAGTAGCGTCTTTCAGGCTTCACAGGTATGCTCCCTGCAATATGTGTCTGTAAGCTTCCATCTGCTGGTGTTGAGTCTGTTGAATCAATTTGTCTGCACCCATTTTTCTAATTTCTGTGATGTTGGCTTGTGCAGCTTTGTCGAGTGCCAAGCCTGCTAAGAAGGGCAGAGTTCGTCAAAGTTCAACACTGCTGCTGCTGCTACTGGTTGTTGCATGTGTATATACAGACCTGAGTGGGGCGAGTCATCATGCCCATCATCTGCTCCTGAGCTGGTGCTGCGACAAGATGGGCTCTTGGATGTACGAATACCTGCTGTACTGGCAGCACTACTAGACACCTTGGCAGCAGCAGCAGCAGCAGCTGGTGGCAGCAGTGATAGCAATAATGCACAGCGGCAGCAGCAGGATTTAGCAGATCTTTTGAGCCAGATGCTGAAGGCCAGGTGTAATGAGATGTTGTGTTCAATGTCTACAACACCAGCTGATGATGATGCTTGGTTGCAGCAGCATGGCAGCAGTAGTGACTCACTGACAGCAGCAGCAGTGACTTACAGGAGAGGCAAGAAGGCAGTGCTGCAGGCACAGTTGGACAGATGACGCTGCAGCCTGATCAATTGACTCACAGATGTTGACATCACACTGTACATGTTTGTATGTTTGCGTCATATCAGTAATAGCTTCATTCACACAATTATTGCATGAGCCGCTGCTTACTTTCACTGAATGTGTAGTACACGTACGGCGGCGGCCCGTCAGTGACTGAGCAATGCACAGCTGAGCAATCTGCCTGCAGCGTATGGTTACGTGCCATAGTCTTGTACAGTGCCAAAGTTTTGCACTGCAGGCAGTGTGACATCCATTTAAGTTCTAAGTACACCATCCAACCGGGCTTGATCAAGTAATGACAGGATATCGCTTAACTTATGACGAAATCACGGTTTGTCAGGACACATCGCTTGGAGAGTGTCTCGTTTAAGTGACCATGTGTTACAGGAGCCAACCGCTGGTGCTCATCATGCGCGTGCAGTGCACTGCCAACTGCAGTATCTCAGATACTGCTGAACAGTAGGCCAGCTGTGAGCACGACAGGTGATGCAGCCAAGCAAGACACAGGCGCTGTAAAACCGACACTGTGTCCCACGCAGTGTCTCCCACACTGAGCCACACCACCCTGAGCCAAAATGCGGTAAGACTGTCTCGCCCACACAAGTGGCCATGGCCACACATACTCATGGCACTTGCAAGACCGTTGCATACAGCCAACACAGGTGCACAGACGGTCGCTTAAATGCAAAGATGCACACGGACAAACATTCCGGTGTGAGGAAGAGGCCCATGAAGCGTTGCTGATGCACAGCCATGACCTGCATAGAAAGCCTGAGCACATCTACAGCGACTGCAAGGCACAGCAGACAACTTCCTAGACATGAGGCAAACACAGCCAGTGCAGCTCGGAACATCAATAACTAGACATGCAGCACAGCATACAGCCTGACACATGTGCGGATACACTCTGAAACAATGTTCCACATGTTGGAACAGACTGCTCATCAAGCACAAGCTAACAATGCATCACACTGACGACTGGCAGTACGCTACATTCACCAGAAATAACATATGCCAACAACAGCAGTGTTATGCTGCATTGCTATCACTGCAAGCAATAGGCGGCTGTGCAGCTCGCCCGGTGCACTGTTGCTACATCACCATCGACAATGGCATCAATGACTGCAGCACATCTGCTCCGACACACTGATCAATCTGAAAGGCTGAGCACATGGACCGGGCCACCGTCACATACATGGTCTATACCGTGTTGACGGTGCCAGATGCACTTGTGCATGACACTGAACCCATGTCACTGCTTCCTGCAGCTGCACGCACTGTATCACCGCTCTGTAACATGCCGATTGCATGGCCTGTCACTCAGACTCTTCTTGTATTCAAATGAGGGATGCTGCAGCAGCAACTGCTCGCCAGCAGCTGATGTTGCCAAAAACTGGACAGGTGCAGCTTTGATGACGCCTGGAATGAATGTATGTTCTACACTCCAGCTTGCTGCTGTCTGCTGGCCAGCGCACTAGATAGAGTACTTATCCTTGCCCTTGCCGCTGGTCAACTTCTCGCTCTGCAAATAGCAATATAAGAAGATGCAAGAGTCATTACCAGGGCATGTGTTGGTAGAGATATGTGTGCGGGGAGTTCTATACAAGTGAACTACAACTACTGCGTTGACAAAGGCTACACTGCAGTTGCAACAATCAAGATAGCCTGAAAAACATACAGGACCCAACTCAATTGCAGAGTCAAGCACACCTGCACTCGTAAAAGGAGGCTGTAGGATGGATAAACAACATGTGTGATGAGTGAATTGCAAAGATTGCTCTGCCTGAACCATTCATCATGACTGTTGCATTCCTGCCTGTTGTGTGCATAACATGCTGTACACCAAGCGCCTGCCTGTACACTTACAAATACTACGAATCCGATCTTGTTGCTGTCTGGGATGTCCAGCAACTGCTTCAGCTGCTTGCCTATGCTCATCTGCAGTGCTTCATTGGCAGCTGTCTTTGTCCACAACTCAATACGGTCCTTGCCTGCAGCACAGCAACAACATCACCAATAGATTGAGCAACTAATCTACGGTCCCACATTGACCACCACTCAGTTTGTAACCAGCTAAGCCACTAGCATGAAGAAGATTAAATGCTCCCAAGTCACAATGCAGGGTCAGCAGGACATAGACAAGCTCTGACTACTCTGATCAACCTGGTGTAGTTGGCAACTTAAACCCCTTCGTGGCCCAAGGGTTCTTCTACTGCTGCCTCACCTTGTCTAATGTTTACTGTCACACCGCACACCTCATCTCCCTCATCAAACTGCTCACCAATACAAGCTAACACCTGGAGATACACACAAAAGCAGGCACAATTTCACACTGATGACAACCTTGTACAAGATCAGTCATCGGGACAGAATACATTCAAGCACAGCCTGCTGTGCAGGTACTTGGCATGAGACATGTAACCCACAGTATTCAAGGCATGTCACGCACCATGCATGTGAACAGGAAAATGCTATACTGCTCACAACCAGCTTTTAGACTGTTTGCTTGCTGCGGACATCACCCTGCACCTGTACATGCTACCTCACATCATCATCAAAGGTCAACCCTTTTCACCTACCGCATGCAGCCACCAAGCATCTAAAACACCCTTGCCATTTGGTGTCCTGGGAGCATTGCATGTCCATGATCCACCATGTGCGTTCTTGGGGTCCTCCCACTTTGGTTCAATGCCGTCCTTGAACAAGTAGTAGGTGGCACTGGGCTGCAGCTGGCTGGGAGCCTTGATGTTATTGTACAGGCTGCAAAGAGATGAACACAGAAGAAGGCAGCAGACTGCATGTTGGCTAAGCAACAGATACAGACTGCAACGCTGTGGTGACTCATGATACGCTGCAAAACAGGCATGTCACGGAATGCTCTCCGCTGTGCAACGGAAAGTCATATATTCACCCTCAGCCTATACTGCCAGGTGAAGTGCTGTTGCCTGTTGACTCACACAGCCCTACTAGTGCTGCTAAGAACAAGATATGCGCTGCGTTGTGTTGATTCTGCGCAACAACACCATGACTCTGACATGCAACTCACCACCAGAAGTCTTCTACACTGTCAAATGAGTACACTGGCCTCAACCCCTGCCCATAACGTGCTAGAGTCTGCTTTGTTGATGGGTTGTCGAACCACAGGGTCCATCTGCAGGGTGCAGGAAGATACAGGCATTAAAAACCGTATCTCTGTTGTGGAGGCTTGTCCTGCAGGACAAGACTGCTAGAACCCAGAGCAAGCTGTACTCGTGCAGCTGCAACCTGACATACATGCATGCTGCGGTGAAGTTTATAACAGCCAAAGTCGATACCATGTCTAAGACAACTAGGCTGCCCATTCATGTGCACGTTCCCATGTGCATGAGCTAGTATACTAGAGTGACAGCTGCAACTACATTGCCATCACGACCGGCGCAGGTTCTAAGAGATTCCATCACATGTGAAATGAGCCTTTGTCGTCAAAGGCACTCAAAGATAAAAGACAACACGCGCACGGCGGTTGGATGCCTTGAACTGCTGCTGCTCAAGTGGCAGCTCAATGCACTGCCTATGGCTGGCTCGAAGTCAACATGCTGACTCACTTATGCTCAAGAGGATGTCTCTTTGTGAAATCAGGAGTGGTCTCCTCGCCGGCCTGTTCGGGTCTGTTCTCCTCTGCCATAGTGTTCTGTGCGTTGGTTGAAAGCTCTTCAAGTGCTTTGCTA
>JARWLF010003411.1:0-10982 GCA_029853055.1 Scenedesmus sp. KT-U
TGTACCAGCTGCCGCTTCTGAGGCAGCAACCAGACTATCGCTGCACTCAGTCGCAGTTACTGAGTCAGTGTCAGGAGCTTGAATGACTGAGAGAACAGGCGAAGTGCTGTTGTTCTGCTGCAGCTGGAGCACAGCACTGGAGAGCTGTAGAAGTTGCGCCTCATGCTTCTGCAGTGCTTTGTTTATCGCTGGATGTGTAGCGCTACCTATAGCTCGTAGGCTTGCAACCTGATCTAGAATCCCCAGCAGCACCTCAACACTGCTAGAAGCACCAGATTCTGCTGGGGTCCTTGAAGCTGCAGACATGCTGAATGTCAAACGACCTCTGTTGCTGCTGCATCGTGCAAAGTTTGCCAAGCTGCTGTTAGGGCTACCTGATGTCCCTGTTGCTGCTCCACTGGAGCTTGCAGGGGGAGCCAACACTGACAGGTGTTGCTGGATCTGAGCTATCTGCTTGGCCAGCTCCGGGTCAGTGTGATAAGTAGCCAGCAAGCGTGCAGCATGCGCTGATACTACCATGGCAAGCTTGCTGAGGAGTGCACCTTGCTGCACTGGAGACATGGACTCCAGCCCTTGTACAAGAAGCTGCTGGAAAGAAGTGATCTTTTCAGCAGCGGCACTGGTACCAACTGCATCCAGGTTGCATCTGCTGGGATCTGCTGCTTTGTTGCTTGTGGCAGATTCCATGCAACATCCAGTAGCAGTGGTCTGAGCGCTTGCCTGCACCTCAGCTGCTTGCTGACTTGTGTCCCGCTCCGCTGCTGTTGGGCGTTGCTGACATCCAGCATCACTTGTCTGCTGCGACCACCAGCCTTCAGCACGATTATCTGTTACTTCTGTGTTGGTCTCCTGCTGATGATGAGCGTGCTCAACTTCAGGGACACCATCTGTAGTCGCACTCTCTGTGGTTGGCTGTGATGTACCGTCGGCGGTGCAGGTACGAGAAGCGAGTTTGCTGAAAGAGTCACAGGGTTGGAAGGGATGGCTGTGTCCTGCTTGGCTTGAATGTGATCCCGCTGATGTGCATCTGTTCTCTGGTCCAGAGCACTGTCCCACTTGCTCTTGCAGACTGTCCAGCTGATGTTGCAGGTCTTCAACTGCACCGGCTACTGTCTTTGCTGCCGCAGATGCAGCTTCTGTTGCTACCCATGCAACCTGCAAGCATACCATGAGCTGCTTCAGATGTGCCAAACAACAAAGATGACATGCTCATGCGCAACACAAACCGATCGACATCTGATGAGCAAGGAGCATCCTTGCTATGCCCACCTGATCCTGTAGTCTTGTTAACGCCTCCTCCAAGTGCCTGATTGACCTGGTTGCTTCTTGATCAGCGGCCAGGCAGCAAGTGCTGCATCCAACTGAACCTGTGTGCGCTGACACCTCATCCTGGCGCCTATCAAGCTGTGCATGCTGCACGTACACCTGCTGTGCTTCTGTCACCTTTTCAACAGCTGTCACAAGCATCTGCACCTGCTGCTTCATGTCCTGCAACTCCAGACTGATCTGCTGCACATTGGCTTCTTGTACTTGAGTACCAGGCCTTGCTGCCTGATCAGGTGCTGCAATGGTCCTGCTAGCAGTCCCTTCCAGGGCGCACAGCCGTGAGAGGCACATCTGCAGCTGCTTTTGCAGAGCAGTAACTTTGCCTTCTGTGGTTTTCTGCCTGTCTGGAACTTTGGTCAAGTCCTGCAGATCCTGCCTGACAGCTGCAAGGTCAGCTTGCAGCGCAGAGAGTTTGAGATCATAGACCGTAGAGTCCTCGACGGCCATGCTTCTATCCCACTGCTCTTTGCACTGCTGCAGCTTCTTGCTGAGTTCAGACAGTCCTTGCTCTGCAGTCTGAGCCTTCAGCAAGGCTGCAGACGCTGCCTCACCAGCAGCTGTTGCTGCAGCATGAGCTGCTGATTGCTCAGCAGCAACACACGCTGGACTAACAGCCACGGAGTCTACTGCAAGATGGGTAGGTGGAGCACGTTCAGCCGCAGTCATGGCAGCTGCAGCTGCTGCTGCAGCAGCAGCCACATCACCCTGAATTGCCTGCAACACTGCTGCCTGTGATATGCTTGTCTCCTCTATGCAGGCAACTTCACCCTGCAATTCTACTACCAGCTCGTGCAATTCTGACATTGTGAAGGAGTCATTGCTAGGCCTATGTCCAGTGGCCTGACGCACCCGAGCCGCCCTTGTGCTTGATGCCTTGCTGGGCGGTGTGCTGATCCTGTTGCCAGTATCATATGCCATGGCCTCCAGCCTTTCAAGACGGACCTTCAGCTCCTTCAAGAAGCTATGCACTAGTGAGATGGGTTCTGCAACTACTTCTGCAGCTTCGCCAACGGCTGCTGCTGTTAGTTCCATAGCATCTGACTCCGTGATACTGCTGATCTTGGAGATGCTGTTCCTGAAGCTAGCCCTGCTGAACATAACCGATGGGGTGGTAATGTCAGCAGATACCTGTGCCTTGCCACCAGCATCATTGCACGCTGGCTGCTGTGGGTGCATCAGGGTGGCTAGCTTACAATCATGGCCTTCCAGTCTGACCAAGATGTCCTTCAAATGGAGGCTGAGAGCTTGCACCCTGTCGTCCATGTCAATGCGTTCGACCTCGTTCCTGTCAACAGCTGCTGTGCTGTCATCTGCACCAACATCAGCACAGCAGTCTGTGCTAGCTGTATGAACTTCCTGAACACTAGTTGCTGTAATGGTGTCACTTGCTGTGGCTGCAGCAGTCAGCAAACTTGCCACTGCTGCTTCTTGTGCTTGAAGCCGCTCCTGTAGATCCAACACAAGCTGAAGTTGCTCATCCATATGCCTCTTGAAGTTGCTTAGGCCTGCCATCATGCCGCTGAAGTCTGCACCAAGAGCCTCCTGACTGGGTGATCGGGGGTTTACCGCTACAGCCTCAGGCAGTGCACCAGCAACCCTAGCAGCGAGTTCATTGACCAAGGTCTGCAGCTTCGAGAAGTCTGCTAACAGACTATTCTGGGCAGCTGCCAGCTCAACAACCCTCTGATGTGATATTTGGAGGTCAGAAAGGTCAGACGGAATGGAACATCGACACTGCTGCTGCTGTTGCTGCATGGTCTCAGCTGCTTCCATACGATGTATCAACAACTGCATGCTGTCCGCCAAGGATGTGAGTTGTTCTGTGTGTTGTTGTAACCAAGCTGGTGACCTTCTCCTGCAGCTCCTTGACCATGCGCACAACAGCTGAGAACGGCTCCTTCTTGATTTGAGTGTCCCTCAGTGCTTCTAGTTCTGATTGAAGCTGTACAACAAGTGACAACGGTGCATGCAAGACACCCACATGAGATGTGCTTCCAGTGGTATCTGTAATGTGCACGTCAGACTGTATAGGAGTTTGTTGCTGGAGCAGTTTGTCTCCTTGCTGTGCACCTTTGTCGGCTGACAGCTCACCAAGGAGCTGTTGCTGATGTGCGGCAGGCATCGATTCTGTGGGGTACTGTGCAACCTGCTTGGTTATTGCCTTTTCTGACCCATCACTGCTTGTCATTTGAGTCACAGTGACAGGTTCTGTAATGCCAGCATCTGACCCAACATGCTGCATGCTGGGGCTGACCTGATCCTTTGCTGTTGGGTCTGCAATTGATGGTGTGGCAGTCTGCTGTGTCAACTTGTTTGCCAAATCCTCAACCTGGAGTGTAACCTTGGCAAGCTGTTGCTGAAGCACAAGCACTATGCTGATTGGCACAACTTCCCCGTCTTCAGTGCAGGCAGTGCTTTGTGCTGAAGCAACTCGCTCCATAGCTTGTATCCTCTCTGTCAGCTGACTGGTGGAAGAACGTACTTCAGCTGCAAGAGACTCAACCTGCCCCTGCAACTGGACCGTATCAGAGTCTGCTTCAGCTACCGTGTCAATCACTGCATGTTGCTTTGGTACTGCTGAGATACTGACTAACAGCTGTGCTACTGTGTTGTGGACTTCAGCTGCCAGTTCATTGAGCTGCTGTTGAAGTTGAGTTGTGCTGTTGGTCAACGCTGCCAAACAGGCAGTTTCTGCAGCATTTCCACATGCAAGCTCTTTGCTCTGACTTGTCATAGCATACTGCTCCTGTAGGCTGGTTACATCTGACTGTAGCCTCTCAACCATGATGTGCATGTCACAAGCGAGTGCCTTTCAGCAGCTGCTGAAGGAGCAGCAGAGTGCATGATGTTGGGGTACTCTGTCATAGTGGATGACACAGCACACATGAACGCAGTAGGCGCCTGCTCAGGGGACTCAACCCCATCAGTGCTCACATCAGGTGCCGTCGTCTCTGCTGGGATACTGCCTTGCAACACTGAACCTGTACCTGATGTAGCTGACACGGTGCTGCAAGTAGCATTGTCAGGGAGAGTCGCAGCCAACTGCTCATGCAGGCTCCTTGTTGCTGACGGCTGGGGACTGACTGTCAGGGACTGACTGGCGCGGGTCTTGAACAGAGCACTGACCCTAGGAGCACGAGCCTTGTTGGCATCGAAGACTGCCTGCATCTTGATCCACAGCTGATCTTGCTCACTTACTGCAGCGTGCAGCTCATCGAGCCCCTACAAAAAGCAAGGAACAGTACAGCTTATGTTCCCAAGCAGTCATCAGCCCTTCAGGTAGGTGGTGTTGTATGATGGCTAAGAAGAATGCCGCAAGTCTGGCAAGACCATTAGCAAGATCCAGTACGTCGATAAAAGCTCAGTTGCCCACCTCTGCAAGAAGTCTGCTGTCACGAGCGAGTGTGTCCAGCAGCTCAGCCTTGGTTGTCTTAACCAAGTTATCCAGTTGCTGCATAGCCATGTGCTGTCGTTCCTGGAACTGCTGCATGCTGAACTTCTGTTGCTGCAGCTCCATAAGCTCATGTTTTAGGTGTTCAACTTCTGTTTCTGTCTCAGTCTGCCCATGGTCGATAGTGGCTTGAAGATCATTGGAGACGCTCTGCAGTGAGGCCAGCTGTGCCGCAATCTTCTGTAACTGTTCGTGTGCTGCTTGTAACTGACACTCAGCAACCCGTTGTGCCTGCTCCAGAACCTCTTGCTTGCAGCTGACACCCTCCACTGTGCCAGGCAGCTCATGCAGTGTAGCAGCAATGCTCGTCAGAGCATCAGCTGTGGCACACCTATCTATTGCCTTCTCATGCTCAGCAAGTTCCATGGTTGCTGATGTCAGTCTGTCTTGTACAGTTCCAAGCTGCTTGGTGAAGCTGTCCTGCAGCTGATGCACTGTTTGATGGAGTTCTGCTGTCATTGTCTCTTGTATGGTTTGTTGCTCTGACGCAGCTGACTGCTGAGAGTTTGTGAAGGCTTCTAGCTGGTGGTGCAACTCGCTGATGGCATCAGCCTGCTTCTGCAACCGCTGGTCTACATTCTCATGCTGGGAGATCAGATCTGCTGCAAGGGACTCAACTTGAGCCACCACGTCTGCAAGTTTCATTGCGCTGTCTGTAACCTTATTTGCAAGCACTGCTAACTCGCTAGCTAGCTCATTTGTCTGCGTGGACAGCTGCCCACCAACAGTGCCTTGTTCAGCGACCACAGAGACAAGGTTATCAGTGACGTTTGATATCTTTGACAGTCTGGCCTCCAAGTCTACTCGAAGAGTTGTGACTTCCTGCTGTGTGCTGATGACAATCTGCTGCAGAGAGGTGGCAAGTGTTTCAGAAGCTGCAGGAGCATCAGGGGCATCATCCTGCACCTCTGTAGCTGCAACCTTTTCCTGCTTGGTTGCAACAGCAGCAATGTGTGCCTTGGCAACATGGTCATGCAGCTGTTGCTGCAGAGAAGCAATCTCAGCTTTGAGGTCATCAAAGTCTGACTCTTGCGCAGCACTCTCATTGACTTCTGCCAACTGTCCTGATAACTGCTGGATTTCTGCCTGCAGTGTGTCCAGTCTGCTCTCAAGGGCAGCAGCCTGCTGAGCTGACACCATTTCTGTCTTGATTAAATCGACTTGGCTCTCCAGTTCACGAACTTGGGGTTCAAGTGGAGCCAAAACTGTGAAGGTTGTGACAGCAGACACTCGTTGGTGTTCCAGCATGGCTGCCTGAGCTGTCAAACTCTGTTGCAGAACTGTCACCTGCTTGCTGAGCACCTCAATGGTCAATTGCATGGATTGCAACTCTCTGCAACTGATGTCCGCCTGTAGTGCTGCCACCTGGCTGGTGAGAGCCTCTGTGCTGGTCTCTGTGCTAAGGGCTCCCTCATTGCTTGTGGTGCTTGTCTCTGTGCGAGTAACCAGACTAACCCCAGCTTGCGCTGGTACTGAAGCTGTCGGTTCTTCCTGATCGTCTGCTTGGTCCACACTTGCAGCCACATTGTCAGCTATAACTGCTGAAACTATAGGAACACAACTGGGACTAAAGTCAGGTTGCTGCAAGGCCATGTCAGCGAAAGCAGACTCGTTAGAGGCTGGCTGAACAGGTGCCACAGGTTGTGCATCATGTGTTGGTGCTGCCACAGTGTCTTGTGCTGTGGCTATTGCTGCTGGAGCTGGCAGCATCACATCCTGGACACGGGTGCTGTTACTTCTGCTGGTGCTCTGATTCCACAGTGCTGCTCCCTGAAAGCCAGCTGCAGCCATATGCTGCGCCAGCGCCCCTGGCAGGTGCCTCTGTAGCTCTACCTTCACCCTTGCAGTAATCAGATCACCCAATTCAGGGCTGCTCAGCAGCTGCTTAAGTTGCCCAGGCAGCTGTGCCGCAGAAGTTGCAGCAACAAGCTCTGTACCCTGTGTTGCATCAATCCTTGAGACGCATTCACCGTGCTTTGGAGGAGTGTTTTCCACCTACAAGAAAGGAAAGGTACGAAACAAATTGCCATGGTGGCTGAATCGTCAATGTCAACTAGTCAATATCTTCGATGTACTTCATGATCAGCTGAGAGGGCATGCACCAGATCTGTACAAGTGAGTCTGTTGGGTAAATACTGGTCCAGCTTGTGATTGGTGTCAAGGCTGAGTCACAGTGGTCAGATCAAAATAGCCTGAAGTTGCCTTTGTGGCAACAACAGCATGTCTGGCCTCGCCATGCACCAAGGCCTTCCTGGGCTTACCTTAAGATACTGTTCCTGCAGTTGCTGACACTGGCTGAACAACGTTTGAATGCTTTGCTGCTGTTCAGCTGCACCCTCTTCCAGCCTGTCAAGTCTAGATTCGGTCTGGGCAAGATCAGCAGATAGATGCTCTGTGACTCCTGCTACTGCTGCAGTGTTTGCCTGGCTTGTGAGTTCTGGTTGAGCACCACTTGGAGAAGGAGCCACCTGGTCTGACTGCACTGCCGCGTTGGCCATAGTCACCTTGTTTCCAGAGTCTGCGCTAGCCATGAGATCTGCAAGCTTGACTGCATTGGCGACTGCAACAGCTGCAGTAGCATCATATTCCTTCTTTAGACTGCTTACAGACTCCTTGATAGCTGCCAGCTCAGCATCATGACTAGCCAGGACAACTTCCACCTGCCATGGCTGCTGCAGCTGCTCTTGCTGCGACTGTTGCTGATGAGAGTACCCCTGTAGATGGGGGCATACTTGTGGCTCTAAGGGGCCAAAAGGTAGATGCTGCTGCTCTTGCTGGGAAGCAGCATGCGAGTGTGCTGTCTGTTGCATGCCTGGTGCTGGACTGGCAGAGACTGTAGGAGTGTGGCTATTTCTGGCACTAGCGCCAGGGGTCCAGGATGGACAGTAGTAGGGGTCCGGAGATGGTGCCCGACGCATGCTTTGAGGTTGAGGTGGTGATGAGTGTCCAAAGGGGTTGTTGAGCGGGCCACCAATCAGCGGACACGATGGCGGTCTTGGTGGAGTATAGTAGACTGCAGCAATCATCAAGGCAACCAACTTGAGAAGCCTCCGATCAGAACATGACGGAGCTGCTCTGCTATGAGCACAACTTGACACAGGCATCACATCACCCAAATTCTCTGCTGCAAGGTGATAGCTTGGCTTATGCCACAGCAGTCCAGACACCAGACATCATGTTCCTGTGGTGACAGCTTCTACCAAGCTGTCTGTTGGCAGCTCAGCAAGTTGAGCTGCAATAGGAACACTTGATGGGTTTGTGAATCGCTCCAAAGAGCACCTACCAGAGTGCGTGTGGCTTGCAGGACAGGGGTGTTGAGCCAAGGGCTCATACACAGGAGATGAGCCCAGCCTGCCTCCTATCTGTTGCAACACTGCTGTGTTGGCCACCTGGGCTTGAGCCAGTTCTTTCATCAGACCCTCCATACCTGATAAGCGATCCACAAGGACTGACACGTCTGCACACAGAAATCAAGGACCCATTGCAGTAAGTGTGTCAGGACCACTTTTGCAATCAGGCAAGAACATGCCCACTAGGTGCTGCTGGTACATATTGCAGATTGGCAGACGCACTTCCCCTCCTACACTGTAGGTTCCAGTAACAGCAGCTAACAGCAATGTCAACATAGTGTCCTGCAAGGTATCGCAGGCTGATGGTCACCTGGTGGGGCTCGTAAGGTTCGACCTGCTTGTTGGATTTCCACTCCCTGTGCAATTATTGCAGGGCCTGCTGTTCCTGCAATACTGCTGGCCAAGCTTGCAAACCCGCTGCTGAAGCCACATGAACTTGTCATGGTCAGGCCGCCAATAGCTGCTTCGAGGCGTGCCACACGCTGCTGGAGCAGTTGCCCCTCGACCTCCTTTGCAGCTAGGTCTGCTAGGTCTGCTTTGATGGCTGATAGGCTGCTGCGCAGCTGAGCTCTCTCAGATGCCCGTGTAGACATCGGTGACCCAAAGGTTGCCGCTCCCACTTGCTGACCTGCTGAAGAGGAAGAAAGTATGCTGGCATCTCCTGCGACTCGGGACCCCAGAAGGTGTGTCTTCACTGCCTTCTCGAGCTTTTTGAGGCGGTAGGACACATCTGCCAGGTCCCTGACAGGCTCTGACGCATAACATGTTGACTGAGGGCGAGATGGTTCGTCAGCATTGTCACAGGGAGCTGCTGGGACAGTATTCGTTGGGCTTGCCACAGCATACTGGCGATGGTTCATTGTGCCCTTGTCGCCTGCTGCTGCTTTGGCATCTGATGCTGCTGCATGTGCTGGAGTCATGCCCTTGGATTCAGAAGGAGGCAGGCTTCCTCCAGGCACATGACCCATGGTTGGTTCCCCACTCATGGCAGATAACTATGCACCATACCCCATTATTGTGCTCATGTTCTGCAGAACCACCAGAAGGATTCCTTGCAACCTAAAGACACACGATACAAGCAGCACTCTGGTTTCTTGCTGGTCCTGTGCCATTCCCGTCGCAAGCATCCTATATGGCCTGCACCGTCGTCGCAAGCTGCCAGGTGACTGCTGGCTGGCCAGCTGGGTTTCGGGTGCACAGCTGTACGCTGAGATGTACTGCTGTACTTGTATGCCATCAAGGACAGCACCACATCTCGCTCACTTTCGCTACACAAGGCCCACCTACCTTCTTTTTGATGTTAGTAGTATAATCTCAACTCATATGCATCTGCATGGCCCCAAGCGAGTTGACCTGCTCCATGATGAGCCTGAGTAGACAGACGAGATTCGAGGTGGGCATAAGTAACTGAGATAACTATCTTATAACACTACCGCAACAAGCTTATGATGCACTTCCAGCCCATTGGAGTGGATGAGACACTCTGCATAGCGCTGGGTTGGAACGGTCTTTTGCAGTCATCACGCCCCTGAAAACAACAACAATTCAACATACCTTATTTGGTTTTTAATGTGACATCAGCAACCACCACAGAGCCTTTCATGTGCTTGTGATAATGCTCGGCAACAGTATGCACGTGAAGACTGGTGGCCAAGCAGCTGTACACCAGAAATACCACAATAGAAGAACAAGGCAATAGGAATCTTAGGCTGTTAAAAGGCCCTGAGAAGCCGTCCCATTGCCTAACATGTTATGCAAGACATGTGCCCTGTATCCATGACAATCCATGTACCAGCGGTTGACGAACTCACGACTGCAGTAGGGTGCAGCAAACAGACCATATGACAACACCTCAACTGTAAATCACAGCATGGTGTGGAAGCTCCAGAAGGTGGTTATTTTTGAACTCAGATCCAACCATTGCAGAAGAGACACAAACACAACTTGGCATCAACCACTGGAAGCCTGAAGGAGCCTGAATGCAGAAAAACATTTGTAGCGAAGTTAATCAAGGTCCCAATACCAGGACACGTGGTTGTATCAGATATTCTGCGTCTCTCACCCCATAACATGTCACTTTTGTGAGCTAGCTCCCTGCAGCTATGTCCCGCAAGTACGGGCTGAATGAAGCCAGCTGGCCTGCCAATAGTGAATCTTCGGTGTTGAGAAAGTAGCTGGAACAGAAATAAAGGTGCTGTGATAGCCAACAAGTAGGTTCCTGTCACAGTAGGACATTCTTGATGCACAGTCACATTCACAGAGGCTCATTTCCTCTGCATCAAGCGATAAGTAGCAGCGACAAGCATGTCACATCTGCATGTCCCCGCAGAAGAGTCAATCTGGCACCACATGACCGGAGGGGCACTACTACATCATCAAAATTGACTACTGCTGAGCAACCCGCAACAATGTTGACCTGATGTACACGTGACAGCACGACAATGTCTGTCATACAGCACACAGAGACAAGGGAAGGCTGCAGGCAGCAGCAGCAGCAGTTGCACAGTAGGTCCTCCGTGCACGCCCCAAACGTGCCGGCATTTTTATTAGGCGAACCCAATGTGTGGTATCTCATTGCACTGCCTCGCAATGCTGGTGCTCAGGTCGCCAATGCTCAGGTCACAAAGCTGGGTACATCAGCAGACAGCAACCGCCCAGCATGGCTCCAGTCTGCTGGTACTCATTCAGTCTTGCTGCTGGGGCCGCAGGCAGCCTGACTGGTATCAGACACCAAAACGGCAGGGATCAACTTTCCTCTGGGGTTCATAGGGTTGATGGTACACCTGACTGTACCTTCACCGGGTGTCAATATGCGCAACAAACTCCGTGCCTGTACTGCGTCGCCCACTGTGGTC
>JARWLF010003418.1:0-13343 GCA_029853055.1 Scenedesmus sp. KT-U
TCCTGCGAATTCAGTGTTGACTACACTCACAGCCACCTGTCATATATTCATCACCCACCTCTATACCCAACTGACGCTGCTCCCTGGTCCTAGGATCTTCAATAGCGACTATTAAGCGCGCCTCATTGACACTCATGTCTCGTTTGGCCTTCAGAGTGCGCAGTATGCGAACAACTTCACGGCAGTACGCCTTGGCTTGCTGCAAGCAATAATGTGGGTAGCTTGCAGGGGTTGACATACTGGGGGGCAGTTTTGTTGATAGGACAGAGCGGTGGCATTACTGGCAGCTGCTGGTGGTCAAGCATTATAGGATACACCCAGTGCATCCTGCACATACCATACTGTGGATGCTGCGGATGCTGCTAACTGCACACCCTCCTGGTTCACTACACTGATGTTGAGTGACAGCATGCTTGCAACTTGCTGTCTGGGTTGTCGTCAAACCCGGATTGGGTGTGTCTGCTTGCAGCTATGACATCAGCTGTTCACTTTCTTATACTATTCCCTGAACGCATATCGTGCCGAAGAATACTCACCTCCTCGCTCACTACATCACCACCGATGACTTGTTCCGGGTCCTTGGTGCGTGCAAAAGCAGCTGTGGCACATACCACAAAACAAGAGTCATGGCACAGCAGTAGTCATCCTGACAACGTCTTTGCATTGGAATCGCCTGCTTACTATTTATACTTCAAGCAAGCAGATCAGTGCATCACTCATGCTATTGCCGCAGGCACAGCCATGGCATGAAATGTCAAGACAGGCTGGACACCAGTCCATCCAACACTGCTGGCAGATTGACTGCATCAGACTCGTTGATCCTGGATGACACGCAAGATTTGTTGAGGCATCACTTACCTCCACTTTCCAGCTCGGCTTGCCGCTTCATGAACAGCTCCACTGCATCCTCTAGCTGCTGGGTTGACACAGGTGCTTCTGTGTCCTCAGCGGCACGCCTGCCCCAATAGACCGGGAGCCTTTGTGAGCATACAAGGACTGTTGACAAGACCAAACAGGGACTCTCCAAAGATCCGTACCGTTGTAGGTCGTGCAACCTTGTGCGCCTGCTGCCAAGCTGTTGGCGCCATGGCGAAATCACCCTGTTACTGGCCCTCACTGCGCATGAGTGTTGTATTACTACTCTACTTTGCAACATTTCAGCCTCACTAGTTCAATTGTGGAACATGCACCTGACAGCACAAGATCTGCAAGTACTGATCCGTGAGTGTACTACAAACAAGGCCGTTTACGTATTGGGAGTCAAACAAGAACCATTAAACCCAGCGCATGCGTCTGGCATGCATCCATAACAACTCTAGCATGCCAGCAACTGTTGCTGTCAGTGACAGGTCCACTCTGTTCCTGTAACCCCTGATACAGACAACACAACTCCGATTAACGGCTTCAAGGCCAATTGTCATTGAGCCTACTGCTGTCTTGCTGCATCACCAAGGTCCACTGTTGCTCACTCGTACTGTCCATGTTCGTGGTGTGTTTTGGCGCTAGCTGCAGACATGATCTCTGTCTCTCATCTTTGCAATAGCAGCGTTTTATTTTAAGCTTGTGATTTGTGAGATGGCCACTGCGTGGCTAGCCAGACACTGAAGTCGGTCACTCACAACCACCATGGCAAAATCTGCTTTCGGGTCTGCTCGTATATGGGAGGACCTGCGCAGAGAGGTCGGTGAACGGCATCACTTCCCCAGTGGTTCTAATTCAGGACACGTGCACACTGTTGAAAGCAGTTCTGCCCCAACTGCTTCCTTACATGACAGTTGACATGCCTGATGCAAACCTGAGCATCGCTTGCAGCGTTCTGTTCTGGACCATCATTCATAGTACGCAGGCAAGAAAGCTGGAAGGAGAGTTGGACGTGAAGCTCGCAGCATATGGCAAACTGTGCTCCAGCTTTGATGCCGACAGGGGGCGGGGAGGATCAGGGATGCATACTGAACAGGTGAACTATAGCAGCAGCTGCTCCAGCCTGCGCCTGGCAAGCTCTGATACTGTGAAGCGGCTCCACCACAAGTGGCCGCTGCTGCTCATGTCAGTCAAGTTATACTGTATCAGAGCCCTTGCTGAATCGCATGCTGGTGTTGTGCGAGAACAGTATCTAGCAGGAAGTGTGATGCTGCACAGAGTATGCAACAGGTGCATGAAGCATCTGGGCCCGCTTTTGTTGTCACTGAACAAGAGACTATTGCAATGCAGATCTCGAGACAGAAAGCAGCAGAGATTGAGGCAGCACTGCAGCGGCTTGCAGACATCAATCACGACATGAGCGGAGTCATTGCTGGGGCAGCAGACAGCCGCAGTCACACTTTGGCTCGACATAAGGATATACTGCTAGATCTTACGCAGGTACGCATGGCCACAAGGCCAGCAACAAGTAGCAGACTTGATTGAGGCAGCTGTTGACAGCATTCATTTCTGCTAGCTGACAGTTTGTTCCTGGTGGAGACCCGCCGATGATAAATTGCTTTGCGTGCCTGCCATGCATGACATGCGCCTGCCATACCCCTGCTGCTTTGCTTGGCAGACCATGCACTTGTGATCTGTTGTAGGAATTCCAAAGGCTAGACTCTCAGCTGACAGCAGCACGTGACCGAGCAGATCTACTGGCAGGTGGTGCAGATAGTCTACCACTGCTTGGTGTACAAGTGCATGGCCAATCAGCAACTGGTCAGTTGTTGCGAGAACGTGCCACCCTGAACACCTCAACCAACTATGTAAGTTCTTGTACAGACGGCACAGCAGATGCTTGAGAGTTTGACTGTGGATACTGACTTGGCAGGAACCAAATGCAGCGGAATCTAACTGGCAGGGGGTGTGCCTTGTGCACATGTCACAGGTGCAGTGAAGTAATGCTCATTGTGGGTGATGTACCAATCATCAGTCTGTGTGTGGAACCAGGGTACGGCAGCAGCTTCAGGTTTGATCTATCTGACGGAGAATTCCATCTGGGCTGCCCCTGTTCTACTTCCATGGCATCAGGTTGACAACATGCTAGCTCAGGCACAGTCAGTGTCCCGCGGACTGCTGGAGCAGCGACGCATCTTCACCAATGTGCAGGACAAGTTGGGAACTATAGGAGAGAAGTTTTCAGCAATTAATGGGCTGTTGAATGCTGTGCGCAGGAGAAAGTCAAAGGTGTGGTACGAGCGTGTTACCAGCATGAATGCCTCACACCCAGAGCATAGAATCGTATACATAAAAAAAGAGACAGCCAGCATCTCTAGTTGTGCATGGCTGTAACCTTAGTTGGTCAGCTGTATGGCAGACTTGTTGCTTGCTCTCGGTGCAAAGTAGACATGTGGGTATGTGCCTGCAACATGACATGGAAGGGTTGCACTTTGGTAGTCCTGAGATATGACTCAATATCACTGCGCAGTAATGCATGCCCAGGTGAGTCTGCAGCTCACTACTGGCACTTGTCCTGCATACAGCTTGCGTTGCACTGCTTGATCGTTTTCGTGTTCTGCTGCATAATCTGCTGCATTGTGATGTCTCTGCAGGACACCTTGGTTCTATCAGGAGTGATTGCAACCTGTTTGGTCTTCACAGTCATCTACTTGTTGTGGTGACCCACCACCCACCAGCCTGGCCCAGTAGTACGCATTCATGCTAGCAGAAGACGACTCCCAGCTTCTGTGGACAACTCGAGGTTCGGCTGCTTTTTAACCATGACCTAGCTTGCTTGAGAGTGTACATATACTGCACAGTTAAATTGATCAGGGCAGCTGGCATAGATGCACCTCTGCATTACACTGCAGCAGTTCTAGGCAATGTTCATGCTGCCGCAGCCTGAAGGCCAGTGGTATAGTGTATGTCATGCACTACAGCTCCGGGCAGGAAAGCAGCCACTGGCAGCCTGCACCTCACCCACGGACACACCCAATGCTCAAGCAGATATGTAGTTTAAAGCCTCAGGATGGTACACTGGTGGAAACTTGATTAGGCGCCCATGGCATGCTCAGAGGCTGGCAAGCAGAGGCACATATCGATTGCCCAGCAACGTAGCAGCCTTGCAGTTTGACTTTGAGAGGGGCTGCTGTGTCTTGGACAAGGCTACTGGGTCATGCTGGATCCTCCCTGATACGCCTGAGTGCATGATATCATCTGTTGCAGGCACTCTGTTTTGTGCATGGCTATGTGTGTCCTGCATCCGATGTAACTGGCACTGATATGGTTTAGGCGGCGTGGATGCTGCTCAGTTCATCTTGTGGACTGTGGACCCGAGATCCTGGCTCTGAATGAGGTACGATGACGGTGTTGTGACCCCAGCATGTACTGTTGCGCCGTTGGTCCCTTGCTGACAGTACATTGTTCAGCAACGCAAGGTAATGCAACAGCGTACTTTGCGGCCTAGCACAAGAGGCGGAGGCCGGCCCCGTGAACTATGTTTGAAATGCAAAGCTTCCCTGACAGCGCTCAAGCAACTCTCATCCTGGTGATACTGCAGCTGATCCAGTCCAAAGTGAGTGCTACCATGTCAAATTAACGCCCCACAACGTCTGCACCCCGCGTCGCGGCAGTGTGCACCTTCGACTTCCAGATATCTGCCCTGGCGAATCGTGTCATACCGACCGAATCCACGATTTGGCTTTGGCACCATAGCCATCTGCTCGTCGCGTCCCTAAGCAAACTATATGTTGGTATTTGGGTCAGATTCAGTAATCAAGCTTCGTCGCATGCTTCCAATGGCTTATTTTTGTCGATAGGACGCAGCTGCCGCAGCGGAATCAGGCCGCCTTTCTATAGATATTACACCAACTTCTTGTGGGAAGTCAATTTGGTAGGATGTTTATGCCCTACAGCTATCTGCAGGGTGGTGGAGTCTCAGTGGACACTGCTGGCTGGAAAAGCAGTCTGGTAAGTGTCGTATGATTTTATTGTTACCGTTGCGTCTTGCATTGACACATCTTAATGCCCTCCGCCATGCACGCATATGGGCAACACGCCGGTACGTCCCAGGCTGCCGACCCAAACTCATCACAGCTTTGATTACTGATTTGGTTGCATAAAAATGCTGTTCTGCCAGGCTGGGTTGTTGCTCTGCTGCGCCAAAGGTCAAACACATAATGTCGCACCGAAGAACATCAAGCACAGATCCCGTGCGTGTTTACAATATATTGTCAGCTTTTCTCATGAACCTTTTGCTATGAAGTACTAATGTGGGATATTGGCGGTTGCTCAGGTCGCCCGTAATGGATTCGCCCAATCAAACATCCTGCAGTCAGCGTGCCAGGAACCCCATGGCAGTAATCCAGCAAAGCACCGTCTGTATTCTGAGCTGCCTGACACGGCTGGTCCCTCCAGCAGCGAAACTGCGGCAGAGGTTGCTTCCTGGTTGTGTCAACAGCAGCTATTGTCTGGTGGTGCATTCGGCCAGTCAACCAGCTGGGGTCCGCAAGGACTCCAGCCCTTCAGCCTGGAAGATGTCAGCATGAGCAACAGTCAGCACACGAGATCAGTGCCCAAGACGAACCCGCAGTATAGTGTGCAACAGCACAGTCCTGTGTGTAAAGACAGCAGCTTGGCCTGTGGTCAGGCTGCTTCTAGCGCAGCACAGTCACATGGCACACATGCAGCTACCACCTTGACGACGAACTTGCAGCTACAGCCAGCCTACAGTGACCAGAGTGGTTTCTTGTCAGCTGGGAACGTCATGTCTCCAGCAGCATTCGTGCATAATGCTCAGCAAATGCTGTGGCAGCAGCAACAGCAGATGCAGCAGTACCAGCAACAGCAATTGCTATTGGGGTATCAACAGTACAGCGATGCCATGCACAAACAGCAACAGCAACGGCAGAAGAAGCAGGATGACAGCAGTGCACTGACTGCTACTGCTGTAGTGGCTGACCTGGCAAGTTCCATGGCTTGCACTGGACCATCAGCACAGGAAGCAGTGACACCGTTGCCCAACAGCATTGAGAGCACATGTGATACCGTACGTGATGCTTTGGGTGAGCGAGCCTTCTTCAGCATACGCTCTCTGCTGCTGATGCAGCAGGAGACGTTTGTTCAGCAGCTTTCCGAACTTCACCATCTGGTTCGTGTGCAGCAGATGGTGTCGTCTGAGCTCGCAAGTGAGCATCATACACTCACACAGCAGTACAGGAAACAGGCTATGACACTGCTCCAGTCATCACAAGGGGCGCATGGGGGCAAGAGAGCAGCTGTAAGGTCTGCATCTGGTCAGGTGGCATTAGCAGTAACAGATATGGCCAAGCAGCCTGCACCTGCAGTACTGGGAGGTGAGCGGCCAGTCTGGGCAGACGATGGAGGTGCAGCAGCTTCTGCTGCATTGCCTGTGCATGCTGTGCTCATGCGCAGCCTGCCCTGCAGTGTTCGAGCTGCAGTGTCAGCACCTCAAGTGCAGGACTGCTCGGCTCTCAACCCAGCCAGCTACTACATTGGGCGGCATGTTGGGATGCTCAGACCAGTAGCGGTGAAAGCAGCGAGCAAGATGAAGGGGAAAGGAATCAGTGGCAGTGAGGCAGCAGTTGTAGCAACTGCTGGGCTCACTGTGTCAGATGGTGCAACTGTTCAAAGAGATGCAACGGCAGCAGCCACAGGCAATACTCAGCACAGGCAGCAGCAGCACCTGTCGTCCCTGGTGTTGGGTGATAATCATACACGCCAGCAGGTGTTGACGTTTGCAGGGCAGCATCAACATGGTACCTGCAGTACTGGAAGGCTCTCTGTCGGTGAGCTAGACAGGCCGCCGTTTCCTGCTGGAGCGGATGCACACGAGAGTAGCACTGCACGTAAAGCTGTCATGCCAAGAGTTGCAGGTGACAAGGGCATCAACCGACAGCAGTGGCAGCAGCAACAGGCAATGCCTCCACCACCTCCCATGCGACCTGAGCTGGCTGCACAGCATGCAGCAGCAGCTGCCGCATCACACCAGCAACAGTTGCAGCTTCATCAGCAGCAGGAGGCTGAGGGTCAGGTCGCTGCTGCCGCTGGACCTGCTGGCGCCTCAGCTCTCAACGTTTTCAGGCCGATGCCACAGATTGACCCTTCCTTTGCTTCCAAGTTCCTCGCTGGAGGTCAGCGTGATGCAGCTGCAGTGGCTGCGCCTGCGCCACAGTTTGACCCTCATTCTTACTGGATGAGTAAGCACTATGGTGGCAGGTCAGCTTCTCAATCAATGAGTGCACCAAGCCCTGTCGGTGCCGCCTCTGGCAGAAAGCAGCAACAGGACGCGTTGAACAACACTCAGCTGCCACCCACAGTTGCTACCCAGTATAAGCAGCAACAGCGCAGTTACAATACCTTTGCCACTGCCATGGCTGATACTTCCGCACATGCGTCTGTTGCTTCCGGCAATAAGCCAGTGCTTCATTGGTGGCAGGATGCTGCTGCTACCTTTGGTGACGTTGGCCTGCTGGACCCCAATGCTCCTGCACCTGGTGGCGAGGCTCAGCAGGAATCACAAGGCTGGAGGGATGGGCAAAGGTCAGCAGACTGCTGGACGTTGTGTTCGGTGTGCTGGCAGCTGCATATATCCTCAAACCAAAGTATGTTGTACTGGCAACTTCTGTCTTGATATGGTTTGGAGCCTTGCATAAACACTTCGCACTGTACTGAAAGCTGTTGCTTCTTTATTGCTGTTCAGGTACGGTGCAAGTTCAAAGCGTTTGGGTTCTCAGTACCAGCTGCAGCAGCTGCCTCACAAGAAGCGTGTGAAGCTGTCAGGGGCTGCAGAGGATGCCGCAGCAGCAGTTGGTGCAGGGCCTGGTGCTTGTTCCCCTCACAGCAACCACCAGGAAGCAGCACGCATGATGCAGTACGGCATGGGGGAGGCAGGGGATGGACATATGTTGCAGGATGTTGGTGCCTTCAAGGTGAGTTCAGGCTGAGGCATGTTTCAGGCTGAGGCATGTTTCAGGCTGGGGCATGTTGTCCAAGCAAACACTGTCGTGCATCTGCAGGCACTGTGGTTCACTGTGGCACAGCTCTGCACTTGACTGCACAAGGCCACTCCTTGTTTGTTGATATATGCACAGGGTCGTCTTGCTGTACATGTAGTATGTCAATTCTGCAATCCTAGCAGTATTGTGAATGGCTGTGTGTCTGTCATTTGTGTATATGCAGCCTGTGGTGCGTAGAGCCCCGAGTAAGCAACGCAGCCGGGTGCGCAGTAACCGCATGGGTTCTTCTTGCCAAGGAGAGTCAGTCTGTAGTGACAACAGTGCCAGCAGCATTGATAACCCCAACATGAGCGCCGCCGCGGCTGCTGTACGTGCTGGCTCTAGGGTGGACTTGGGCCCTGACGCAGATGGTGTTTCACTGTTGCTGCATATTGGACAGCATGCTGACAAGCCAGTGCGTGCGTCTGCCAGTTCAGCCAGGAGTGCAGCTGTGATGTGTATTGACAGCGGAGCAGCTGGCTCAGCAGCCAATATGCACTCAAATGATAAGTCAGCAGCTGCCCTGCTGCTGTCTCTCTCCGGGAGCATGGGCTAGTGTTGCGCAAGCTAGAAGGGACCCATGTAACTCTGCGGCAGATGTGCATGTTAGCCAAAGACTCTGTGATACTGAAGCGCCAGCCACGTGCATCAGTACAGATGAGTCTGCTATAGGCGTGAGTGCACGGACATAGCCCTGAGCAGTTATATGGAGTTCAGTGTACGCCATGTATACTGTGCATCTCGTTTATGTCTGACACGGCTGCTGTGCATCAACATGCACTGCTATCTGTGTGAGATGCAGTCACGCCCTGGATGCAAGTTTGAGATCTTGTTCAGCAGTGTATGATATCTTGCGCATCAGGGTGGCATGGTTTCAAGTAGTACATTGGGATTCAAGAATGCATCTATCTCATGGTATCCTGTGGTTATCTGGTGGTACCTTCAGATCACTCTTACAGTGTTGTATAGTTGCAAGGGATGCACAGCACCAGCTTGCTCTATTACTTGGCTTCTCTTGGTAATGGCTAGTCACATACCCTCACTGTTTGCATATCTTTGACCAGTAGTCTTGCTGATGCAGTCACACATCTGCATATAGTACAGCAAATGGTTCTGATGAATGTGTAGTTTTGTGGACTCTGCGTTGTGTATCACTATTGTATCTCAGTCAGAATAACCTTGATTGATTGAGGCATTCTTTGTCGCGTGCAATGTTGCCTTTCTCATGCCGGCGAAGTTGCACAGGGCCAGTAGGCATTGTGCTGTTTGTTCAACAGTCAGTGCATGGAATAAGTGCTATCATCAGTGCTCTTACTCAGTGATTGTGATGCTGGTGCTGTGTTTGTTACTGCATGAGCACATTCAGCTGTTATGTCTCTTGCCTTTGGGGTTGCTGGCTTGTGTCTGATTGGGTGTTAGTGCTGAATCCTTCGAAGGTGGCCATGCTGCCCTTTCCTGGGGGCGTACGGCCTAGCATGTGGTATCTTGTCTTGTTGTATCGCTGCTCTTAGGCGGCAGTTTCCATTGTGTTATGATGATCAAGAGGATGTGCATGCAGTATTGCAGCTAGATTTGACACATCAGCTTTTTTGAGTTGGCAGTAAGTTGGTGTTCGCTGCATGTTGTTGATCTACCGTTACTCTCAGATTACACATGGTGCTGCCAGGTGCTGCGGCACAGAACTGTCCTTTGAATTGTAATTGTAAACAGATTCTGTGTTTCTATCATTGTGAGGGTAATGTCTGCGCGACTAGCTGATGCAAAGTGCAGTGACAAGCTGATGCGAAGTGCAGTCAATTCTATGTGGTGTTGCGCTGTGCACATTCTACAGACAGTCAGACTATCGCATGCCAGCTGGAGGATAGCAGCTGGAGGTAACTTGCTGAAATCCTTGTTTATGCAGTTGGTGCTGGGCAATGTCGCTGCAGTATCCCATTTGTGTCTGTCAAACCCACATGTTAGTGGCAGTGCTTGATCAAGCTGCTACCAGTGGTCTTAACGGTCCAGTAGGCCGGGTGCATATAGAGTCTGCTGCAGTGCATTCTCTGGCGCATAGGAAGGTGGCTGTCTTGTGCTGTAGGTTGGGACTGTGTGCCATGGGCTTTTGGGATTGTGCTGTACCTCATTTGTGTTGCATCAATTGTGTCTGATGTGTTGTTGCAGGAGTTTCAGGAGATGGGTCAGGCACTACCTGGGCAGGTTGGTTGGTCTCGGCCTTGGCTGCGTGCTAGCAGTTCTGTGAAACTTGACTATATTGACTATATCGCTTGCCATAGGCTGTTGTGACAAGGGTTGATGGGACATCAGCTCAAGTCAACGGGCATGTTGATCAAGTCAACGGGCATGTTGATCAAGTCAACGGGCATGTTGATTGGGCAATGTGCAAGACATCAAGCTGCACAACTGGTCGTGCGGGGATGAAGAACACTTGTCTGCTAACTTCAGCCAGTGGAATCGAGCAAGTGTGCCTGCTTATATGCTCGTCCTGCCTGCGTGCAGCATGTGGATGGTGCTGTCTATCATGCTGAATGTGGTGGTGAGCAGGCAGTTGCTACGGTTCTTGTGTGTGCACTAGTGCTTTTGAAGTACTTTTGAGTGCACGCTCGGCTTTGACCTGCAGACTCGCAGCAAGCTTCAAGGACTTAAAAAAAAAGTCCCAGCACTGTGTCCTGCACTATGACAGCTTGTTATCCAGCATACACTTTGTGTGCAGCTAGCGTTGCTCAAGGCTTTCTGCCTTTGTGTTTGTATCGACTGTATGTGTAGAAGCGGAGGGGGGTACAAGACCTGCTTGGCCATTTGTATGTTGCATTGTTGTAGAAGCAAGACTGGTAACACTGTTGCAACAGTTCTCCTCGTCTGTTGGTTGTGGAGGTCGACAAGGATCATTTCTGGTGTGCAGCTCAGGGCAGTGCACTTGTGATCCTTTATGAAAATGTGCAATGATCAGCTGCCAGTTATCGCCACTCGTCAAGTGACTTTATAAGAAACATAGAGACGCGGACAAAGCATAACATATCGAGAGGCTGCAACATGTGTATGCTTCAAGCAACTAGGGCCGCTACTTGTGATGCTGGTACTCGCTGTAAACTGACATTGTAGCTGGAATCCTCCTGTTGCCACACCAAGATACCCAAGTATTACCTGCACAAGATATGCTCCGGCTGACTTTGCTTGTAAAAAAGACAGAATCGACATATGCAAGCAAACAACACAGCTGTGATATATGCACTGGGGCCGCCACCCAGAGCCGTGCCATCGACAAAAGGTGTGTATCTGTAGTAGTAGTTACCCTCTCCGGCCACAAGGCCCTCGGGAGTCGAACCCTTGGCTGGCATCCCGCAGTCCATCTCTGAATTACCTGAAAGAACGCAGATGGAGGTCCCAGCATTCAAGTTCAAACACAAACACCTCTAAATCATTGCAAAGGTGGGCTGGTGGGCTGGCTCCTTGGTTGTTGCACACAGCTGAGTCTAGCCAAACCAGGCCCTGGTTGCCACATCTGCCGGATCCCAGTAACTTACTGACAGTCCCTTGTGCAACACATGCCTGTACTACCAGTGCCGTTCAAACAGGCCATAAGGCTGTACATATGCTGCGCCAGATGTATTGCTCAACGGACAACAAGCTGTCAACATGGTAGCTCAAAGGGCGTGTCGCTGTTACTGCCTGTCAAAGACTGTTCTGCCCCTGTGCCTACCTTGGGCATCATCGCACATGTAGGCTGACAGCTAGCAACCCACTTCATCACAACATCATTTCTACATTCTCATCGTCAGGCTGTCTGCTGCTGCAGGTAAATAAGGCTTTCTTGAAACAGCAACAGCCCCAGCTCCTGAAGTCTCAGCGCTGCTCTGTGTCGTGACAAGATTGATTGTTCCTAATCAGCGATCGTATCTCACATCTTCTGCCTCTTGGAAATCCGCACCATCAGATAGAATGCAACGCGTAGCCAGTTCTGCCCGTCCTCTGCGTCACAAGCATGCTTGATCTGTTGTAGTATCAGCACTTCATATCTACAGAATGTCCGTGTCAGGCACTGCTGGTGGCCGGATAGCGCCTGGTGTAGGTGCCAACCTCATAGGCCAGCATGCTCACGACAGAAATCAGGACGCCACAGTTTATGTCGGCAACCTGGACCCTCAGGTAGGGGTTTTGTACAGACATGGTACTGCTCATGTTGACACTTGCTCTGGAATTGTTCCCAAGCCTGTATCGTACCTGGTGGGAGCTGCTCTTGCTGCCTGCCCAGGAACTTATGGCTTACAGTATGCTTGCAGGTGACTGAGGAGTTGGTATGGGAACTATTCACGCAAGCAGGACCTGTGGGTGGGTTTGAATCAGTTACCAGGGAGCCCAAGTGCAGCGGCTCCGCCATTGTGTGCAGCCTGCTGTGATTTGATGCAACCAGCAGACAGCAGCGGTGCACTAAATAGCTAATCGCTTGACCTGTGCATTCTATCCATCCGATCAACAGGTGAAGTCAGCCCTCAAGCTCTGCATAGAGTAGCAGTCAACACTCCTGCATGACTGTATGCACGCAGTTAATGTGTACCTTCCCAAGGATCGTGTGACGAACAATCACCAGGGGTATGGCTTCGTGGAGTATAGATCAGAGGAAGATGCAGACTATGTGAGTATCAGCAGTTTATAGGCAGTACACCCTCAGTCCTCAATCAACGATACCTGCTAATGTTGTCCAGCATGAGCAGTGGGTACTGTTCGAACAGCAGTAGCAGCGCAGCAGCAGTTGCCACCATTTGGGGCCACTGTGACAGGTTAGGTGGTTAGGTGGCTTCTAGCTGTGAGCAGCAGTAGCAGTTGTCAGCATCAAAGTAAGAGGTGCCTTGTAGGGGTCTGCTGACATATCTTGTTGCTGTTGGCACTGCAGTGCATCAAGGTGTTGAACATGGTCAAGCTGTTCAACAAAGCTATCCGCATCAACAAGGCTTCACAAGACAAGAACAGCAATGAAGTAGGTGCCAACCTGTTCATTGGAAATCTGGATCCAGAGGTGGATGAGAAGGTGAGATGTGAGATGGTCTACTCAGCTTCATCACAGACAGCTTCATCAGCAGGCGCCTCTCATGCATGGGGTTTAGTAATGACAGAGACCGCGACCTGACATCATGATGTCGTCATGCTGTGTCCTGCAGCTCCTGTACGACACATTCTCGGCCTTCGGCGTGATCGTCAACACCCCCAAGCTGATGCGAGATCCAGACACAGGAAACAGCAAAGGTTTCGGCTTTGTCAGCTTTGACTGCTTTGAAGCCAGTGATGCAGCCATAGAAGCAATGAATGGCCAGTATCTTTGCAACAGGCAGATTACAGTTTCATATGCCTACAAGAAGGATACCAAGGGTGGGTATGAGGTCGTATACAGCAGTGTGCAGAACTGCGCAGCCACTTTTCAGAAACAAG
>JARWLF010003424.1:0-13366 GCA_029853055.1 Scenedesmus sp. KT-U
GCCATCCGTGGTGGCCGACCGCCGTCTCCGTCAAGGCATATCCGAAGCGCTTCAGCCGACTGCCGCGACACAAGATATCGGCAAACCGGAGTAAAAGGGATAAGCGTTTTGGATTTTTTAGATATACCAGAACATTGTCGTGACTGCCGGAAATAAGTGCCTTGTTTTTCTTTGCAAATACTTTTTGCCAAACAATAGAAGCCAGGTAATTCCTTCTTCCAAAAACCTCATCACAAACCACCTTGAGATAATGCGCCTCGTTATCGTCAATGGTGATCCAAATCGATCCATCGTCACAGAGCAGATTCTTGAGAATTTCAAGACGGTCCCGCATCATTCCAAGCCACATGGAATGCTCAAGCCCGTCGTCATAGTGCTCGAAGGCCGACCCGGTGTTGTAGGGAGGGTCGATGAAGATGCACTTCACCTTCCCCCGGACTGCCGGGTCCGTCTCCAGCGCCTTCAGCGCCAGCAGGTTGTCACCATGGATCAGCAGGTTGTCGAAGATGTCACCGTCACGCCGGGCCTTGGCGTGGTAGGAGAATTCCGGTTCTTCGATCAGGATGCGCGGTTCGAGCCGAGGCCGGATGTCCTTGCCAATCCAGGTGAGTTCGAGCTTGGTTTTGGCGGCCATCAGACAAGGCTCCATCTTATTGTAAACAGCGTGGTCAGTGCCGGGGTCAGGTTCAGCTGATCGGCGATTTCGTCGAGCATGCGCTCCCGCTCTTCGTCGATTTCTCGAAGGCGCGTGTAAAGCTGGTGTTGCAGGTCATCAACCTGCCGCTGGATTTGCTTCGCTTCCCGCTGAAGCGCCAGCTTGGATTCAAGATTGGCCGTGGCGCGTGCGAGCTTCTTCTTTTCGTTCGCTTCTTTGCTGAGCGCCTTGATCTGCTGGTCGAACAGGACCTTGGCGTCATCGCGCCATGCATCGAGCCGCTCTTCCTCTTCGTTCAAAAAGGCGCCCAGCCGCTCTTGAGCACGCGCGACGACGGCCGTCCGGCGAGCATCCATGACGCCTGATAGGTGATCGTCGGGCACCGTACCCGGCGCCGCGCCGGTCTCCTGCGCAGGAACCTGCAACAGGCGCGCCACCGTCTCGGAATGCACCTCCCGGCCATCGTCGGTGAACGCGGCATAGACGATTTCGTCGTAGGTCTTCGCCGGGGTGTGGAGCGTCAGCTGCGCGACCCGCATCCAGCCAGACTGCCCCCGCAGCGCGGCCACGTCGGCCAGGTTGCCGGGGTAGGCCGCATAGTCGAACTCCAGCGATGCAGATGCGAGCGCCCGTTGCTTGGCCTGGGCGATCAGGCGGTCGGCCAAGCCGCCATCCGCGAGCCGAAAGAACCGCCAGCCCCGCTCATCGGCCTCGGGCCATTCGGTGGACCAGGTCTCGCCCGCGTAGTCGAACCGCTGCGCATGGTCGTTGTGGAAGCGAGCATCGGGCAATTCGGCCCGCGCAAGCCCGAGAAGCGCCCGCTTGAAGTCGCCTATGGCGGAGCCGACGGCCTCACGCCTTCCAAGGAGGCGCTCGATCACCCGGTCGTCCATCTCGGCCAGCAGCTTGTTACGGGCGTCCTTCTTGGCCTCGTCGATCTCAGCGCTGAACTCGGACTGAAGGCGATCGAAGGCCGCGTTGATCTCATCGTTGGTCCGGCAGGACTGCACGATGTCGAGAATGCGCCGCTCGATATCGACGCCGGACTCGATGGCCCCGAGCACCTCGTCGGAGGACCCGAACACCCCCTCGAACAGCTTAAACTTCTGTTCCAGCAGTTGGTGGATGCGGGCCTCGGCGTGGTTCTTCCGGTTCAGGAAGTTGATGACGGTGACGTCGATCTTCTGGCCGTAGCGGTGGCAGCGCCCGATCCGCTGCTCGACCCGCTGCGGGTTCCAGGGCAGGTCGTAGTTGATCAGCAGGGAACAGAATTGAAGGTTGATGCCCTCGGCCCCTGACTCGGTGGCGATCAGGATGGTCCGGTCGTTTCGGAAGGCATCGACGATGGCCGCCTTCATGTCGGCGGTCTTCGAGCCCGACACGGCCTCGGTTCCGCGATGCTTGTCCAGCCAGCCCTTGTAGATCGCGTTGCTGTCCTTGTCGGAGTTGGAGCCGTTCAAGATGACCGTCTGCCCCTGGAAGCCGTTCGCCTCCAGCAGGTCGCGCAGGTAGGACTGCGTGCGGACGGATTCGGTGAAGATCACCGCCTTGCGCTGCCCGCCCTTGCCGACGATTTCGGTCAGGACGTGCGGCAGGCAATCGAGCAGGGCGCGACCTTTGGCGTTGTCTGCGATGGACATGGCGAGGTCGCGGTAGCGGGTCAGCTCCTCGATTTCCGCCTGAAGCTTCTTTGGATCGATGCGATCGATGGCGTCATCCTCATGATCCTCGACGGCATCAGCCTCGGCGCCCCCTCCGGCATCGCGCCAGTCTTCCGCTTCTTCGGCGAAGCCATCGATATCGTCGAGCGTCTCGTCATCGACGATCAGCTTGCCCTGAAGCCGTTTGACCATCTTGTCGAGGGTCTGGGCCACGGCAAAGGACGACGATCCAAGGATCTTCCGCAGCATCAGCGTCACGAGATGCCGCCCGTTCTGCCCAAGTGCGATCGTGTCGGTCCTCTGTAGGTAGGCCGACATCAGGTCATAGAGGTCGGTCTCCAGCCGGGCGGGCGTGAAGTCGAAGGTCTTGGCCAGGCGGTTGGTGTAGTTGATCAGGCCCGCCTTCTGAACCTGACGCCGAAGCGTGCGCTTGCAGATCGGCTCAAGGCGGCGGGCCAGCAGCGCCTGCGAGGCGACCTCTTCCCGCCCGCCGAACTCGGCGCGGAACGCCTGTTCGGACCCGAAATAGGTATCGTCGATGACGCTGATCAGCCCGAACAGCTCCATCAGATTGTTCTGGAGCGGTGTGGCCGTCAGCAGGAGCTTCTGGCGACCGGCCAGCGCGTCCCGCAGGACGGCAGCCCGTGAGGTTTCGGCGGCTCGGTAGACGTTTCGCAGCTTGTGCGCCTCGTCGAAGACGACCAGGTGCCACGGGACCATCCGGATGGCGTCAGCCATTCGGGCGGCGAACTCGTAGGAGAGGATGACGATGCTCTCGCCCCGCCCGATAGGGTTCGGGCGTCCGCTGGCCGTGATGTCCTTCAGGCGTTTCGCGTCGAGAATCTCGGACGGAAGCGAAAACTTCTCCATCAGCTCGGTGGCCCATTGCTTGCGCAGCGAGGCCGGAACGACGAGGAGCAGATTCCGCTGGCGGCTCCACCAATACTGGCTGAGCACAAGCGCGGCCTCAATCGTCTTTCCGAGGCCGACTTCGTCGGCCAGCAACACCCCCTTGGACAGCGGGGATCGAAGGGCGAACATGGCGGCATCGACCTGATGAGGGTTCAGGTCCACGCGTGCGGAAGAAAGGGACTGCGTGAGCGCGTCCCCGTCCTCGAAGCCCTCCCGTGTCAGGAAGTGGGCGAAGTACTTCGCCTGATGCCGACTGAAGCCTCGCTGCACCGCCCCTAAGTCCCCCGCTTCTTGTGCACTTGCTTCTGCGTGCCTGGGTCGGATCGTCGCGCGTGCACTGCGATACGCTCGTATTCTTCCACCGCGACGACCACCACCACTCCCCTGCCGTGCTTCTCGATCAGGACTGGCTCAGCCCTCGCGGTATCGATCAGAAGCCCAAAGGCGTTCTTGGCGTCCCTCGCAGACATGGTTTTCATCGCGGCCGCCTGCTGTAGACATTCTGGCCATAATAGGCACAAGCGGCAGCCGGTAACAACCAGTTTTGGGGCAGCGGCTCTAGCATGGCCGCCATTCTGGCGAGGCTTCGGCCCTTCGCCATCGCAGTCTCGTCGTCATCGGCTTCGGCCTGCCGCCGCGACGCCCGCGAGCGCGCGAGGCCACGACACCAGCCATCGTCTCCCCTACAAATCTGGGTTCGCGTGAGCATGGTCTTCACGTTTTTATTCGCACGCAGGATTGCCACCGTTGAGGTTGCAGTCGCAGTGCAATCGCAAGTAAGGAAGCAGATATCCGCTCTTTCAACACGGAAAATACTTTGTCGTAAAACCGACTAATAAGATATTATACTTGGATTAACATGGCGACACTATGCTCAGCGCCGCTATAGCCTGATTGAAGTCTGTAGATAGCGAGCCATTTACGCGATGCGCTCGAATCTGAGGATATCGCACGAAATTAGGGCCGTTTCCGAGGACAATCAGGGTTGATTCCGAGGACAATTAGGGTTCGAACCGAGGACGATTTGATAAGATAGGCTCGGAAATCGGGGATTTTTTCGGGAGAGCAGGTGGCTACCTCGGACTCACGCAGCCACGCCTGACCCGAGCCTCACATGCCCCGCCTCGCCACCGCTCGCCGCCCCGCCGCACATCCCACTGAGGTCGCGCCCCTCGACCCGGCGATCGTCGCTTTCGTGCGCGCGCTTGCAATCGAGTGCGCTCGCCGTGATCATGCGCTCGGAAAGGCCGAGCGTGTGAAGGTGAGCAATGACAACGGCAAGGACGGGTGAGGCACCTCGAGTAGCACTCTACGCACGCTACTCGACCGACCTCCAAAACCCCCGCTCGATCGGCGACCAGTTCGCGGACTGCGAGCGCTTCGCACAACAGCGTGGCTGGCAGATCTCCGCACGACACCACGACGAAGAGCGGACCAGCATGACGATGCACAACCGCCCGGGCCTTGAGGGCCTGCTGGCGACGGCCAAGGCAAAGGCCTTCGACATCATCCTCGTCGAAGCGATGGATCGCCTCTCTCGCGCACCTGGCGACCTGTACCGGATCTTTGAAATCCTGCGGTTCAATGGCGTCGAGCTCTGGGACAAGTCGTCCGGCAGACCCGCGGACCTGACGTCTGTCGGCGTCCAGTCGATCGTCGGCGCCCATTTCATGGCGCACCTGTCGGACAAGGTCCGGCGCGGCATGGCCGGCAAGGCGCGCAACGGGCAACTCTCCGGCCGCGTCACTTACGGCTATCGCCTCGCGCAACCTGGTGTGTGGGAGATCGATCCCGTCAAGGCCGAGATCGTCCGGCGCATCTTCGAAGAATACGCGGCCGGGAAAGGCCCGCGGCACATCGCCGAGGATCTGAATCGCGAGGGCGTGCCGGGCCCGTCCGGCGGACGCTGGGACCACGGCAATCTCGCGGGCGGCCCGTCGCCCATTCTCCAGAATAAGCTCTTCATCGGCAAGCGCGTGTGGAATACAACGCGCACACATCTCAACCCTGAGACGGGTCGGAAGGTGCATCGACGCACGCCCGAGAGTGAGCATGAAGTGTTCGACTTTCCGCACTTGAGAATTGTCTCGGACGAGCTGTTCGAGCGCGCGCAGCGCGTGCGCGAGCTGCGCGGCAAGTCGAAGAATCTCCCGCCGAAGGGATCGCGCATCGGCATGCCTATGGCGCGGAACCGCGGGCTGTTGGCCGGGCTGTTGCGGTGCGGCAAGTGCGGCGCTGGGATGATGATCGTGCAGCGTGGGAAGACGAAGTCGGGCCGCGTGGCCTGCAGCGTCGCGACCCGCGACCGGCTGCAGTGCGAGCATACGAAGTCCTACGACGCGGCCGAACTCGAGCGCCTCACCCTCGAGCTCGTGAAGACACAGCTCGTCGATCCGCGTCTGCTCGGCGAGTTCATCGAGGCGTATCAGGCTGAGCGCAGGACACTAGCGCGGAAACGCGAGGCTTCGGGCGTGAAGGCGCGCGACCGACTGCGTCAGGTCAACAAACGAATCGACGCGCTCATGGATGCCGTCGGCGATGGGCTGATTGAGAGGGACGCCTTCAGGGAGCGCATTGGCGCGTTAAACGAGGAACTCAAGCGCGTCAAGGCCGAAGTGAACGCGCTCGACGAGGAGCCTACGGTCGATCTCCACCCCCACGCCGTAGCCCGCTTCCGGCATGCCCTTGACGAGCTGCACGATCGTTTCGCGCACGGCGAGGAGCCGGGCACGGCGGCGCGCGCGGCCCTACGAGAGCTGATCGACAGCGTCGTCGTAACTGAGACCCCGAAGGGGGCACCCTACAGAATAGAGGTCATAGGCAAGCTGGCCGCATTACTCGGAATTCCCTCAGACGCAACGATCTTTCCCAGAGCCGTGCCGATATACGATCAAAATGCGTCATTAAACGGCACCCCGTAATACCCGTACACGTCGCGCCCGTATTGCGGGTTCGTCCAGGGCGTCTCGTCGCGGCCATAGGAGGGCGCGCCCTCGAGCTGCTCGCGGGTGATGTCGACCACGTAGCCGCCCAGGCCGGGATCGTAGTCGAGCTTGCCCCAGGGCAGCGGGTGGTAGCGCTCGCCGATGCCGAGGAAGCCGCCGAAGGACATGACCGCGTAGGCGACCTTGCCGGACACCTTGTCGACCATGAAATTGTAGACCTCGCCGAGATGCTCGCCTCCGCGCCCGTAGACGGGGGTGCCCTCGACCTTGTCGGAGGCGATCAGGCGGGTGGTCTCGTCGATGGCGACGCCCTCGCCGGTGATCTCGCTGTCGGCCATGATGTCGTCTCCTCTCGCGCCGTGCGGGCTCTCGCTCGGCGAACCTGGGAGACGGCGCGAGGTTCCCGCCCGTCGGCGACGCTCGTCAGTGGCGCGTGCCGGTCGCGCGCTGGGCGGCGGGGGCGGGGATGCCGATGACGCGCCCGAGCGCGTCCGGCCGCGGCAGGCGACCATGGGCCGAGCGCATCACCTCGAGATTGTCGCGGATGTCGGCCGGGAACGGCGTCACCTTGCGCGTGTCGAGATCGACGTGGACGAGCAGCATCTCGCAGGAGGCCGCCGTCCAGCCCTCGCGGGCGTGGCGCGCCTCCATGTAGACGTGCAGGCGCTTCTCGTCGGCGTCGACGAGCTGGAGGGTGACCCGAACGGCATCCCCCGTCGTCAGCTCGCGCCGGTAGAGGGTGTGCGATTCCGCCGCGAAATAGGAGGCGTTCTTGCCCGACCACGCCGAAGGCCTCGTCCAGCGTCCGGTCGAACAGGACGTGGTAGAAGGCGAGGTTGAGGTGGCCGTTGTAATCGACCCAGGCGTCCTCGACCCGCATCGTGGACGACACGAAGGGTGCGAAGAAGAAGATCATCGGCGCCCGAGTTTCGTCCGCCACGCGTGTCGCCTCCTCGCGGCGATCCGTCGTTCTCGCGGATCGCGTCCATTGGTTCGAGCCGCCCGTCGCCAGCGCTCCTGTCGCCGAACTCGCCCTCGCCTCGAAATGGTGCATGCCGGCCCCCGGTTCGTCCAGATCCGCAGAAGCCACACGGCGCGCAAAAATCGATTGAGGCGCGTCGCGAGCGCCTCCTCGGCGAGGATGACGAGGCGGGTCCCGCTCTGCTAGGGTCGAAGGCCGCCGCGGCGAACGACGAGAGAGAGCCGAAGAGACGCAATGAACGCCCAAAGCCCCGTCACCCGTCCCCGCGCCGACGCGGCCGCGATCGCGACCGTCGTGGAGGCCCTGCGCGCCCGCTTCGGCGAGCGGCTCTCCACCACCCAGGCCGTGCGCGATCAGCATTGCACGACGTTGACCTGGGTCCAGAGCCAGCCGCCGGACGCGGTCGTGTTTCCGGAGACGGCCGACGAGGTCGTCGAGATCGTGCGGGCCTGTGCGGCTTCGCGCGTGCCGATCGTCCCCTTCGGCACCGGCACCTCCTTCGAGGGCCACGTCAACGCGCCCTTCGGCGGCGTCTCGATCGACACGAGCCGCATGAGCCGCATCCTCGCGGTCAATGCCGAGGATCTCGACTGCGTGGTCGAGCCGGGCGTCACCCGCAAGCGCCTCAACGAGCATCTGCGCGATCAGGGGCTGTTCTTCCCCATCGATCCCGGCGCCGACGCCTCGCTCGGCGGCATGACGGCGACGCGCGCGTCCGGCACCAACGCCGTGCGCTACGGCACCATGAAGGACAACGTCGTCGCCCTCGAGGTGGTGATGCCGAACGGCGATCTCGTCCAGACCGCGCGGCGGGCGAGGAAGTCGAGCGCCGGCTACGATCTCACCCGGCTGATGGTCGGCTCGGAGGGCACGCTCGGGGTGATCACCAAGATCACGCTCAAGCTCGCGGGCATTCCCGAGGCGATCTCGGGCGGCGTCTGCCCCTTCCCGAGCGTGCGCGCGGCCTGCGAGGCGACGATCGCCACGATCCAGACCGGCCTGCCCGTCGCCCGCATCGAGCTCCTCGACCATCTGCAGATCCGCGCCTGCAATCTCCACTCGAAGATGGACTTCCCCGAGACCCCCCATCTCTTCATCGAGTTCCATGGCACCGAGGCCGGCGTGCGCGAGCAGGCGGAGCGCTTCGGCGAGATCGCGGAGGCCTTCGGCGGCGGCACCTTCTCCTGGGCGACGAAGGCGGAGGAGCGCTCGCGCCTCTGGCAGGCGCGCCACGACGCCTATTGGGCGGCGCTCGGCCTGCGCCCCGGCGCGCGCTCGGTCGCCACCGACGTCTGCGTGCCGATCTCGCGGCTCGCCGATTGCGTCGAGGCGACGCAGGCCGACATCGCCGAGAGCCGCATCCTCGCCCCGATCGTGGGCCATGTGGGCGACGGGAATTTTCACGTGCAGCCCCTCGTCGACATGAGCGACGCCGACGAGATCGCCCGCGTGCAGGGCTTCGTCGACCGGCTCGTCGAGCGCGCGCTGGCGATGGGCGGCACCTGCACCGGCGAGCACGGCGTGGGCCAGAAGAAGATGCGCTTCCTCGAGGCCGAGCACGGGGCGCCCGCGCTCGATCTGATGCGCGCGATCAAGCGGGCGATCGACCCGGACGACATCATGAACCCCGGCAAGATCGTCGCGACCTGACGGGGGCTGCGACCGCGGGAAGCGTGCGATGCGACAGGGGCTGAGAGAAGGACCGCTCGTCCGTGCGTGACATCCTCACCGCACTCGCGGCTCTCGTGATCCTCGCCTTGACGGCGGCGCTCGTGGTGCCGCCCTTCATCGCCTGGGAGGATCACCGGGCCGATCTCGAGGCCGCTCTGAGCCGCGCGGCCGGCGCGCGGATCGAGACGGCGGGCGCGATCGATCTGCGGCTTCTGCCCTCTCCGCGCCTGGCGGTCGACCGCCTGCGGATCGGCGCCCCCATGCCCGGCGCGGCACGGCTCGACGCGGAGCGCGCGGTCGTCGAGCTCGAGCTGGCGCCGCTCCTGCGCGGGGAGGCGCGCTTCTCCTCCGGCCGCGCCGCGAGCGCCGAGATCCGGCTGCCGACGGGAGGCGGGGACGCCTCCGGCATCGGCCTGCCGCGCGCGCTCGGCCCCGAACGCGGCCCCGGCGCCGCCTTCACCTTCGAGGACGCCGCCCCGGCCGACGCGCTGCCGCGCACGCTCTTCGTGATCGACGAGGCTCTGGTGAGCGTGCAGGCGCTCGGCGGTCCCTACCGGCTCGAGGGCGTCGCCGACGGGCTGCCCTTCCGGCTCGTCGTCGGCAGCTTCGCCCCCGACGGCACGGCGCAGACGCGCTTCGTCGCCGGGTTCGAGGGTCCCCTGCGGATCGAGGCGGAGGCGACGGTCGCGCTCGATCCGGCGATCGGCGAGTTCCATCCGGTGCGCCTCGCGGGCGAGGCCCGGCTCGTGCTCGCGGGCGCGGCCGGGATCGCGGCGGGAGCGGGGGCTGCGGTCGCCGATCCGGACCGGCTCGCGATCGCGACGGCGTTCGAAACGCGGCCCGGCGCGGTCGCGCTCTCCGATCTCTCCATCGAGAGCGGCACCCCCGGAACCGGTGCCCGGCTCGAGGGCGGCGGGCGCATCGACCTCGCCGCGCCGCGCCTCGCGCTCGACCTCGCCGCACGGCGCATCGTCGTCGACCGGCTGATGGAGGGGCCGCTCGGCGGGATGATCGCGCGGGGCGCCGCGGGCTCTCTGCCGATCCCCCTCGCGCTGTCGCTCGCCGTGGACGCGGTCTCCGTGGCCGGCGAGGAGATCACGGACGTCGCCGCCGATCTCGACCTCTCCGGCAGCGCCGTGTCGGTCTCCGCCGCACGGGCGACGCTGCCCGGCCAGGCGCTCGCGACCTACGTCGGCGAGGTGGCGCTGCTGCCGGATCTGCGCCTGTCGGGCCGTGCCGAACTCGCCGCGCCGGACGGCGCGCGCCTCGCCCGCTTCCTGCGGCGGGTCGGTGCCGAGGGACCGCTCGTCGCCCTTCTCGACGGCTCCTCCCTCGATCTCGCGGCCGATGTCGTGCTCGCGCCGGACGTGGTCGCGCTCTCCAACATGCGCCTCGCCGCGGGCGAGGCGGCGCTGACGGGAGCGTTGCGCTTCACCCCCGCCGAGGTCGCCGGGCGCGCGCTCCTCGAGGCGCAGATCGCCGCGCGCGGCATCGACGTCGCCCGCCTGCCGCGCCTGCCCGCGCTCGCCGCGATGCCGCAGGGGCTCGACCTCGCCGTCACGATCGACGCCGCCGACGTGCGCTTCGAGGGCGGCGAGGGAGCCGGCCGCATCCAGGCGAGCCTCGCCTCGCGCGGGGACGGCCTCGTCGTCGACACGCTCGACATCACCGATCTCGCCGGCGCGGACGTCTCGGTCTCCGGCGCGATCGCCGAGGACGGCTCCGGGCGCATCGAGGGCACGCTCGTGGCGCGCAGCGCCGCGCCTTTGATCGCGCTCGTCGGCGGCGTCGCCTTCGGGGACGCCACGCGCCTGATCCCCGCCTTCCTGCGCGAGGGCGATCTCGACGTCGCGCTCACCCTCGAGCGCCTCGCGCAAGCGGACGGGCGCACGGGGCTGCGCACCGGCATCAACGGCATCGCCGCGGGCGGGCCGATCGACGCGCAATGGCTGACGGTGGAGGGCCGCACCGAGCGGGTCGACATCGCGCTCTCCACCGACGAGACCCGCACCTGGCTCGACGTCGACCACCCCCTCGTCGCCGGGCGCCCCTCGCTCCTGACCCTCACGCTCGGGCGCAGCGGGACCGACCGCTATTCCGGGCGCATCGTCGCCGACATCGCCGGCACGCGGATCACGACGACGCGGCCCCTCGTCCTCGACGCCATCGACCTCGCGCCCTACGACGGCGAGCTCGACCTCGCGACGGCGGATCTGCGCCCGCTCCTCGCGCTCCTCACCGGCCGGAGCATGGCCGAGCGCGAGGCCGCGGCCGAGATGCGCGCGAGCCTGTCGCGGGAGGGCGCCGACGTGCGCCTGCAGGCGCTCGGCTCGGTGGCGGGCGAGCGCTTCTCGCTCGACGTCGCCGCGCCCCCGGGCGGCACGCCGGAGGGGACCCTGCGCACGAGCCGGCTGTCGCTGCCCTGGCTCGCGGGGGCGCTCGTCCTCGGCGAGGGTGGAGGCTTGGAGCCGGGCGGGATCTGGTCGCGGGAGGCGTTCCGGCCGGTGCCGCCGCTGCCCTTCGCCAGGCTCGCGCTCACCATCGAGGCCGATCGGCTCGAGCTCGCCGAGGGGCTCGCCGCGTCGCAGGGGCGGCTCGCGCTGTCGGTCCTGCGCGACGGCATCGCCGTCGACGAGATCGACGCCGCCCTGGCCGACGGGCGGATCGCCGGCACGCTCGCGATCCGGCGCCCGACGCCGGAGACCGCCTCCGTCGTCGGCACGATCGCCCTCGCGGACGTCGCGCTCGCCGCCGAGGCGACGCGCGCCCGCGCGACGGGCGAGATCGCCTTCGGCGGCTCGGGGGGCAACCCGGCCGAGCTCGTGGGCGCGCTCGCCGGCCAGGGCCGGATCGCGCTCTCGGACGTCGTCGTCGAACGCGCCGATCCGGCCGGCATCCTGCGCGGGGTCGAGCGCGCGCTCGAGGAGGAGGACCCGCTCGGCGGGCGCCGCCTGCAGGGCTTCGTCGCGGGCGCGCTCGACGAGGGCGCGCTCGCCGCGCCGGGGGTGGACGCGCCGGCGACGCTGGTCGCGGGCATCCTCTCGCTCTCCCCCCTCGCGATCGAGGCGCCGACGGGCGGCGGGCTCTCCGGGACGGCCTCGCTCGACCTGCGCAGCCTGCGGCTCGACCTCGGCGGCTTCCTGCGCAGCCCCGCCGCCCCGATCGGCTGGGACGGTCCGCCGCCGGCGATCGGCTACGCGCTGCGCGGGCCGCTCGACGCGCTCGTGCGCGAGATCGACGTCGGCCCGCTGACGAACGGGCTCGCCGCCATCGTGCTCGAGCGCGAGCTCGCCCGCATCGAGGCCTTCGAGCGGGAGGCGAGCGAGCGTGCGCGGCGCCTCGGCGAGCTGCGCCTCGCGGAGCTCAGGCGCGCGCGCGCGGACGCGTGGGCGGCGGAACTCGATCGCCGCCGTGCCGAGGAAGCCGATCGCCGCGCCGCCGAGGAGGCCGCGCGCCGCGACGCGGAGCGGCTCTCGCTCGAGGCGCTCGCCGAAGAGGAAGCCCGGCGCGCGGCCGAAGCGGAAGCCGAGGCGGCCCGCCGTCTCGCGGAGGAGATCCGCCGGCTCGCCGAGGACGAAGCGCGCCGCCTCGCCGAGGAGGAGGCGCGGATGCAGGCCGAAGCCCGAGCGCAGGCCGAAGCGGACGCCGCCGCGCGCGCGGCCGAGGCCGAGCTCGACCGCGAGGCGATCCGCAACCTGCTCGACGGCGCGACGCAATGACGCCCCGGACGCGGCGCGCGCGCAGCCCCGCCTGCGACGCGATCGCTCCCGTGACGATTGCCCCCGGCGCGACGATGGGCTAGACCCGCCGGGGCGGTGCGGGGGCGGGCCTCGCGTCCCGCGCGAGCGAGAGCAGAAGACATCACCGTGCAGGACGACGCCGATCGAGAGGCGCGCGCAGGCCGCGCGCAACCCAAGAAGAGCGAAGGCGGGCTGTGGGAGACCGTCAAGGTCGTCGTGCAGGCGCTCCTCATCGCGCTCGTGGTCCGCACGCTGCTCTTCCAGCCCTTCAACATCCCCTCGGGCTCGCTGATCCCGACGCTGCTCGTCGGCGATTACCTGTTCGTGTCGAAATACGCTTACGGCTATTCGCGTCATTCGCTGCCCTTCAGCCCGCCTCTGTTCGAGGGCCGGATCTGGTCGGCCGATCCGCAGCGCGGCGACATCGCGGTCTTCAAGCTGCCGACCGACAACGAGACCGACTACATCAAGCGCGTCATCGGCCTGCCGGGCGACCGCGTGCAGCTCATCGACGGGCGCCTGTTCCTCAACGGCGAGATCGTCCAGCGCGAGGAGCTCGAGCCCTTCCGCACGACCGACCCCTTCGGCCGCACGATCTCGGCGCCGCGCTTCCGCGAGACCTTGCCGAACGGCGTGTCCTACGTGATCATCGAGCGCGACGGCGATCGCGGGTTCTGGGACAACACGGAACTCTACGTCGTCCCCGAAGGGCACTATTTCATGATGGGCGACAACCGCGACAACTCGACCGATTCGCGCGATCTCTCGAGCGTCGGCTACGTCCCGCACGAGAACTTCGT
>JARWLF010003429.1:0-10694 GCA_029853055.1 Scenedesmus sp. KT-U
ATAATGCGTGAATACCAAGGCAGAAAGGTTGTGTGCAACTGTTGCATAGTGCTTTTAGAAGGTACATTGCGTTGCAACTTGATGTCAATAATAGTTGTAGGAGTGTCTTGGATGACCCAAAGTTTCGCGGCATGGGCTGATGCTGAGTGGTCGGTGGAAGCCTTCCACTGGAAGGCTACCCAGCATGCCAGTTAAAGGTGTTAGTTACACCCACCTTTTGATTGAAGCTTCCTGTGGGTATCTTATAGTTGGGTATGTAACTGTTCGCCATCTCATGAGTCTGGCAGTCCGTTGTTCTGATCATGAAGCAGAGAAAACCCACTGCGCAGGTCGTGATAACTTTGACACGTCAATTATAATTCTAGAGCTTCTCATATCAACACTGGAAAGTCCTACTGCATATAGTCGAACGCTTTCTGACGATCGATAAGGTACGCAGTGAGCTGCGCAGCACCTGGTTCGGTTGCATACCAACCTCCTGTACCTGCATGCCTGCATGCTTGACCTGTGTGTACGCTTCCGTGGCCACGCAATGTCTGCAGAGTTCCTAATTCGTTCGTTTGGCTGCACACTCCTGTGTTACAGCTTGCTGACAAACCAGGTTTATCACTCAGGCCACTGGATTGTCTTAGAAATACTGACTGCTGTGCCTGCTGTGTGTGTTTGACAGGCGTGTCGCTTACAACTGTAAGTCTGTGATACGAAGATTAGCAACCTTACAGCCGAGCTCGAAACGAGTTCATCATGGGCAGAGTACTCGCTGTCGCATTACTGGCAAGTCTGCTGGCCGCAGCTGCTCATGCTCAGGTGGGAAAAGATACAAAACATACACACAAAAGTAAAGCTGTACAGCGTGTTCGCGTTCTCTACGTGAATGTTCCCGTGACCATCAGATGAGGCAGTGAGTAGCCTCGGTGTGAGAGTACTGGGCTCTGAAACAAGCTCACACAAAATACCGTGCTCACTCTGCTGCTAGTACACGTTTTGTTTGTGCCCATTGCACTCTCGTGATGCAAGATGTGCAGCTTCGTGTAGTTAACGTGCAGACTACGTGCACTGCATCGTAGTGACCTGATCTTCCCCTCTGCTCCACACCAAGACGCGCTCTTCAGTAATTTAACACATACAAACCATCTCGTGAACCCTCAGCAGCCACCATGCAAGCCGTACTGGTGTAACCAGCTTGGCTCTCTTTGGGCCCAGGTCGTGACGCGATATCGTCTATCAAGCCACACAGCTAGGCTGTGCCGCCCGATAAGCATACACTTACACCAACTGCTCATTTCTGCTCCGCAGCAAGCTGTCCAAGTAGGCAACCTAGCAAATGTGCAAGTGGCAGCAGATGGCAGCACCAGTGTCCGGGCCCCTGGCACCAATGTACAAGCAGCAAAAAGCGGCGCCACAAGCGTCCAAGCACCCTTCACCAACGTTCAAGTGGCGAGTGGCGGCAGCACTAGTGTCAGAGCACCTGGAACTAATGTCAATGTCCAGCCCACAGGAGCAACAAAGGGTAAGAAAACAGGGTAAAAAGCAACCACTAGTTCAACCACTTAACAACAATCCGCTGTGAACAGCTGACAAAGCTTGGTTGCAGTCTTGACATTGCAATCATAAGGTGACTCACACTGCCGTGCAACTGCTGTCTTCTGCTGCAGTTGCCGCTGCTGGCACAAGCACCACTGTAACTCCCACCAAGGGCACTACATCAGTACAGGTCCAGGCTAACAAACAAGGTAAGCAGAGACTGCTGCCCACCAAGAACCTGCTTGCAATGTGAAGAACCCAACCAGCTGAGGACTCTTCATGACTTCATATGTGCCGAGGTGATACATTCATAAGCATGTGCATCTGAACCCACGAGTGACGCTTATCATACGCACGTGCCATTGCTTCTACACTCTGGACACATACACTTGAGACTTACTGAAGCCTTCTGATGTGTGTCGAATTGTGTATTTTGCTACAGCAGCCAGCACAGCAACAGCCACCAAGACTGTCAACACAGCCCCAGGCACTAAAGCTGCAACAGGTGAGTTGGTCACCAGCTAAGCACCTCAAGCATTTCTGCAATTGCGTTGGAGGTGCACAGCACATGCCACACTGCAGTTGCTGCAGTCTTGTTTTTGCTTCGCCTGTCCCGGCTAATCGCAAGTAACTCGGGAGATAGTCTCTTGGTTTCAGCCATTCTAAGAATATCACCTGTACCCTTCTGAACGTAGCCTTCCTGCTGCTCATCAGAGGTCACCAGTATCAGTGTGCTGAACAACCTACTGCACTCATCCTGTATCTGCAGTGGCCACCAAGCGTGTCGAGTCAGGCGCAGGTGCCTCCAACAAGGCTGCACAGTCTTCTGCAGGTGACACAAGTCTCCAGTTGTCCATAGCATTGTGATCCCTGTCGTAGCACCTGTCAGTTTGATGCATGGCACTGGCCTTTTGTAATTGTCGTAATCTGTGCACCTGCCTTCATCACTTGTATATCTGCAAAATCTGCAAGACGTCAATAGGCATCTGTGTGCAGTGCCAGGAGTTGCACAGAGATTCCTTGTGTGTCTTCCACTGCAGTCCAGACAACTGCCATACAACATATGCACTATCTTTGCTGCTGTTGCAGTGGCTGCACCCGGCACAAACGTAGCAGTCAATGCACCAGGCAAGACTGTGGGCGTGACTGCCCCAGGTACTACTGTAGCCGCTAATGCTGCTGCAACCACTGTGAGGGCTCCTGGCGTTGCTGTTAATGTCAATGCTGCTAAACCAAGTGAGTACTGCAAGACTCACAACCAAGTCCACAACACTGCTTTGAGATGGCTCCGTGCACACCGAATGACCTTGATGATGTTGCAAGATATGGATTGTGAGCAGGCAGCCTTACGCTTGTGATATTGTGTAGTCGAGAGCTGCTGCTTTGCAACCCAACCGGTATCTGCACGACATGCTGAAGCCTGGTTCTCTTGTTGTGCTGATGTGTGCATCTCATCAGGCAACGTCAGCAAGACCGTCACAAGCACTGCCCCAGTCGCCACTGCAACAAAGCAGGTCACAAGTGCGGCCAGCACCAACAGAGCTGAGAAGTCAACCACAGGTGAATATAACATTCAAAATAACAACTCAAATAACATGCATGACACCACAATGTTGGTTGGAACCGGCAGTGACATGATGTTACACTGCATTGGCTTGCAAGGTACCAAATCGCTGTGTGCTGACCTACATTCAGCTGCACTCCTGTTCGTGAGCAGTGTTCGTCCTCTGCTGTTAACGCAGTGAACACAGCTGGCACATCAGTTGGAGTCACCGCTCCTGGCACTAACGTAGCAGTCAATGCCCCTCGTGGCAACGTGGGAGTGACTGCACCCGGTACAACTGTTGCTGCCAATGCTGCTGGAACCACTGTGAGGGCTCCCAGTACAACTGTCGCTGCCAATGCTGGTGCAACCTCTGTTAGGAGTCCAGGCGCTGCTGTCGATGTCGTGCAAACAGGCCAGGGTCAGCCTGTCACCAGTGTGCAGACAGTAGCTGGAGTCAACGTGCAGAACAGCGCTGCTGAAACTGTTGTTAGCGGAATTCCATTCGTTGGTACAGGTAAGGTTCAGCTGTGGTTGGCACTGGTGGTAGACCACATCACGACAGTTTTGTAAGATTCCTTGTTGAACAAAACCACTGTACCCTGTGCGTCCACTTGCCCTCAATATGCTAGATGCTTGGAGTCATGGGCTATGCTGAATGTTTGGGGTCATGGATTATCAAGTACTGCAGACTGGTGGGCAAGAAAACAAGCATTCAAAGATATCACACACTCCCTGCTCAGCCATCTGCTGACTTTGTGCCTGGTTGCTGCTTGTCTGCAGTGGTTGCACCCGGTGGCCGCAGGATGCTGAGATCCTACTAAGCGCTGTCGATGGTGCCACAAGTGGGGACGTGACATTCACTCTGGTCACCAGTACTGCATACACAGAGGGTCTCAAGCTGAACCGCCAGTGGCCTTGCTAGGTTATCATACTGAAGCTCTTTCGAGAACCTGGAGGCTACCTTACGCCTTCCGAACTGTTGCTTTGTGCACTTGTAGATGTTGCAATTAACTTGAGGCACTGGAAATGTTGCTCTCCACACAAGTGTATGGTGGTTGATGCAACGCAGTGATGGTTGTTGTTGCTGCTACGGGTTGGAGATGCTCAGGAGCGGTTACTTGAGCACTGCAGGGATATAGGAAACCTGGTGGCTGTGTTGACTGTTGTGGTTGTGGTCATTGGCAGCACTGTGTGAATTGGTGGCATGTTGTTGAAGCAAGATTGATTATTCAGCAGGGGTCATCAGACAGGGCACAGCATGCAGCTGCTTTACTTTGCACTGATGGACCAGCCGAACACTCCGTAACAATAAGAAGTACATGGTTGTAGCATTATGAGGTTGTGAGTTCATGACTATATATCAATGTACACATGGTCTTGACTGCTGAGAGCTGTGGTAGCTGACAGCCTCATCAGGTGTTTGGCAACTTTGTTGAACACCGTGCAGTGCAGTCGTCTTGACTGGCAACATCTGGTTTTGTTGCAGCGAACAGGAGTGGGGAGTGGCATAGTGCTTTGCGACTCATTGTGTGCTTGGCAGATTTGTACACCTACGTCTAACAGAAGAGCATCAGGCAGCTGGGATACTTCTTGATGGTCGCAGCAGGGTTTAGATGGATTTTCTGTGTTTTGATGTCTGCCTGCATGAGCCATCTGGTGTCCGAGTTGGCTACTCCCGGGTAATTAGTTGTTGGGTATGAAAACCACGCTCAGTGACGAGATGATACTGCTGTTTGGCATGCTGAGGGACTGATATCATCGATGTCACTGTCAGTGGCGAACTCTTTGCCAACTTGGCAAGGGCCTTGAATGTGGATGAGTCCATGTCAAGCGGGACCCTGTTGGTGAACGACACTGGCAGTTTCACAGCAGGGTGCGGGGCCGTGCCCAACCAGTGCTGCCTGCCGTGGTTTTTGCATTCACACCAAGCCTTGGCTCAGCTGAGGAGGCTTTGGCATGCTGCGCACTGAGTGGCACCGAAGTATATCAAATACCGGCATTGCGAATGGGCTGTTGCAAGTGCAGCACGCAGACACCAATGCTTTAGAGTGCAGTGGTGTTCCAAACGTTTCTCCAGCAAGGCATGTCTGATGCTGCAGCAACGTTACCACGTACGCATGCGCTGCGCGCCGGAGGGAGCCGAGCACCTTCATGACAAAGCCAGAGCCAGGGAAATCAAACATGTACTGATAACACACGTCAACCAGTACGAAGACGCTCCAAAGGGGGCTTTCGCATGTTTGTGCCGCCCCCAGCATTGCTGTTCTACTCTGTGTCAGAACAGCAAGATAACTTGAGCAAGCTGGATCCGTAGTGACATGCAGAGCCAACAACCTGGGCACACGTTGGAATCAAAGCAACAATACTCTCAAGAACTCCTTCTTGACATCGCTTGCAGCCAAGAATTCCTTACGAAGCAACCATCGTCTCAATCAAAGTTCCTGCACGTCCGCACAGCGGGACTTCGCATTTTGTTCTAAAGGAGTATGGAAACCTCGTTACATTACGATCAGAAAAACAAGCAGCTGTCTTTCCTGCTGAAGGAGGCAGTCACAGCAGACCCAGACATACAGCTGAGGTTTCGAGGCCGTCTGAACACCAACACAGGGAACTTTGACTATCATGCGACAGCACAGAAGTTTACTGGCACCGGGCCTGTTATCAAGGTGAGGCCGGCTTCCGTGCTGTGTGCTACTTGCTGGTCAGCAGTAGGCCTCCCTCAGAGGTCAAGCCAGCTGCCAGTGCACGGCTTGGAGAGCGCAAGCTGCTGCATAATCAACCATAAACGGTCATTGCAGGAGTCTCTGACCCAGCCATTGCGGTTGGGCGTTGGCCTAGGCGTCAGCAGCAATAGCAATGATGAGCCTTTCTTAGCAGCAACAGCCACCAAGAAGATCTCTCTGCTGGAGGGAGATCACACACAATTCTCAGCAAAAGCGCGCCTAGAATTGGACCCCAGATCACAGAAGGTGGGAGTACGCATACGATGCTGCGTTGAAACCAAAGACAGAGCCCTGCCACATGCTCGGCAGGCAATCTGAGACAGCAAGCGCAGGAAGAAAGGAGGCTAATGCTGTTCCACACCATGCTCAGCACCCTCGGTCATGCAAGCTGCAAGCTGTTGTGCCTAGGCCTGCAGAGTCTTGAGTACCACACACCAATGCCCTGAGCATCTGTCTCGTTTGTCATCCTGCAGATGACTCGCACAGCCCATGTTGCAGTGTCGCGGCGATTCTTAGACTTCACTGCTCATCAGGACTTGCAGCTCACAGCAGGCCTTGACTTGGACTGGCCGAAAGCAGCCAAGAAGACTCTAGGAAGCAGCCGCAGCAGCAAGGTCAAAGCAGTGAGTATATAGGGCTTGTGAAAGCAGCTGGATCAACATGGTATGCCAACATCAGGTCATTTGTCACACTCTAGGAACCTCCACTGGCTGCCTTGATGTTGAACAGAGCTATGCATGTGCCTCGCACACACCACAGCAGTACTGCCTTTTGCCAATGAGCACCTGTGAGGGTTCGCAAGTGTTATAGCAGGCACTTGCCACATTTTAGGAGGTTTTACATCTGCTTTGATACCTGAGTGTATATGTTTTGAGCCCTGGGTAGCAGGATACCATCATGACGATGGCATGGCTACATGGTAACAGAAATACCATCTGCTCTGCTGTCTGCAGGACTTGCACCTGTCTTTGCGGGAGAACAACTGGGGTGTGCACTACAGATATGGCAAGGTGTTCCTTACTTACGACTTGTAATTGTGTTCACTTGGAGATGGCACTGGTGGCTTTGCAACATAAGAGAAATGAAGAAGAGCAACCCGCTCAGCCCTAGGAGGAATGGTTCAGAAATCTGCAGTAGAGTCCGTGCGACTGATGGTCACGAGATACAAGGATGGCATGCGCAGTAGCATGGGTAACCCGACATCAGCAGAAACCCTACCCTGTGTGCCGCATGGAGTATCGAGTGCATGCAACCACAGCAGGGGTGAAGCCAATGGTTGAATCATCTGGTGGCAGTACCGGAAAAGGTCTGGATACAAAATATAAGGTTCTTCCCGTTGTAACTTCATGGCATGAGATGATCAGATATGGCCTTCTTGAATAAAGCTGTCCAAGATTATTTAAACCGCAGGCTGGGGCAGTGATAGATCACCACCTCCACTGCTGTGCCACTGCCGCTGCCACCCCTACTGCAGCTGCTATTAGAGCTTCACTGCTCGTGTTGCCCGCCCCCAAGATCCCAGCAGCACCCTTCAGAACAGCACCAACAGCGCGCCGCTGCATGCTCCTGTCCTCTAGTTCTCTACTGTCTCTATCAATGTTGGCACCTTGCTGCTGCATCGTGACCTCATTGAACCATTTGACAGTCTCCTCTAGACGGCGAACACACGCCCGGCGCTGCCATTTCTTGGGTGTCACGTCTGTGTTCACTTTCACCCGTGCTGCTTGGCAAGTCTCAACCATCCACGACACAGGTGGCAGATACCCCAGAGCCTGGAGCGCTGCTAACACACTCGTGATGGACAGCAGCGTCATCTGCGGCAGCTGTGCACTCGTGGTTTTGAGGCACTGCTGCAGGAACTGCTCTGATGGCCGCAGCTTCAGACGAGGCAGGGACCACATGAGCATTGCAAGACATGTTGAGTCCATGTCAACAAGCACCTGCAGCATGCAGCAGACAAGACACTGCACTTTTATGCCCAGGTCATCAGTAGAGCATTGGGCTGAGTGACGATGGTCAGCATTTTGCATGTCAACAAGCCTCGGAAACAGCACTTGTTGGTTTGTCTGTGTATGGCATGTTGCAATCCACATCACTGGACGTGCCCAACTTATTTCACAAGCCTGTAAAGCCAGAATACAGCACCATAATACATTGTGACATCCCATGCATGTGGACCACCAGGTACCCAATTCTGATAAGGATCAGGGTCCGTCACTGCAGCACCGCCTTACCTGTTCTGTTCTAGCCATCAGCCGCTGCCATCTCTCCTCGTTTTGCTGCTGCTGCTGCTGCTGTAACACTGCTGGCGGCGGTATCTCTCCCATTGATGCAATCCCATACAATGCATATGCGATGTCCTGACCCTGCATGGACTCCACCCTGCTAGCCACACAAGTCAACAGAGTCTGCCAGAACCTGGCCTCCGGTTGGTGCTTAACTTGACCTAGTGCAAACACGAGGACACACAGCTGACTCGTGCTTAGTGTATCCAGCTGCCGCTGCCGCTGCTGCACGGTGTCGCGCCCAGCATCCTGCAAAAGCAACTGCTCCACCTTGCGCAGCAACTCAGTTGGTAGCTCGACTTGCAGCTGTGCAAGCGACAGCAGCACTGCCGGCAACTCATGACTGCTGAACCCCCTACTGCTGTGGCTGCTGCTGCTGCTGCCACTGTGAAGCTGGTTGCCAGAACTGTCTCTTAGACCAAGGGGCAGGTTCTTGTCAACCAGGATCAGCAGCTGCTGCTTGAGCCAGGGTGGCTGATAGGCATCAAACCTGCTGAGACCTTTCAGCAGCATCACCACACCTTGGGAAGTCAGTTGAGCTTTCAGCTGAGCATGGCTGTTGTAACAGCGTCGCCGTATCCGTTTGATTAGCGCCCGGCTTGTTTGAGGACCCCTGCAGATGTAACAGCAACATGCAGGATGCAACATAGGACACCCAAGGTCTAGGCTTTGCGATGCAAACCAAACTCAAGAGTACAGGAGTGCCATACAAAGCTAACAAAGTTGTAGCATACCAATTGGCATTGACAGCTGCCCTTATCGGGTGCAGCAAAAGCTTTGATCGAGCTCACACCACCTGCTGCCAGGTCAGAAGCAGTCCTCATTCAGCTCGCAGCATCAGCTGTAGTACCACTGCTAGTGTATCTGCTGCGTTGCCTACCTAAGCACGCTCAGAGCCCATGTCATGACTGCCATGCCTTGAGGTTGAGCATCATACAACACCTGAGCTACGAGACGCTCCAGATGCTGAAACTGCTGCTCACTAACCGCGACATCCAACTGCACATCCAACACAGGTAACATGACAACCCATGTCTTTCACATGTCCAGGGATGGTCATTGACAGCACAGCACAACCGGCGCATTGACATGTTGTGCGACACACACCTGCAGCTCACTGTGTGGTGCAGACTTCACCGATTGCATTCTGTTGAGATAATGTCACCAAGCCTACGATGCTCACCTTGACGAGTGACCAGAGGATGCACGCCACTCCCTGAGCAGTTGCCTCTGATTCCAGCCGTGGCAGTTGAGCCAAAGCTTGATCAATCCAAGCGAGTGAGGGATGCTGCTGCTGCACTTGATGTTGCTGCTGGACACCAGAAGACAGCCAGCCACTGCTGCTGCTGCTGCCGCTACTGAGCGACCTAAACCTGCCAAAAGCCCATAGCGTCATACTCAGGTGCTGCATAAGGAATTCTGGCAATTGTGCCGCAGCCGCCGCTTCGAACTGCTGCTGCCACTGCGAGGGAGGCCGCTGCTGCAGCACAGCTAACGCCCACACAGTGTTTGACAAACCCTGAGAGTTGAAGCAACACCATCTGCTATCATCCTGCTCAGCTGCAGATGCACTGCCGTCTGTGACGAGGTACTGCTCACTGCAAGCATAGAACCTGTCTAACCAGCTGCTGTCTGGCTGTTGATGAGCACTAGCAAGAGCCCACACACAGTTGCTGAGGTGCTGGGGCTCCATAGACGGCATCAGCATCTCTGTTGCTGCCATATAAGTGGTCCACCAAGCTCGACTGGCTGGTGCATGCAGTTTTGCCACCACCCAACCAACAATGGCCAGGCTTTGAGGGCAGAATAACTTGGTGGCCTCGAAATTATGCTGCAAATCCTGTCGATGCCCCGGCTGCTGCTGCTGATGTTGTTGGACGAGCTGCTGCATGCGCTCAGAAGCAACGTCCAGGGCAATCGCCCACCACTCTGCAGACAGCTTGAGGCGCAGCTGTGCACAACCCCACAACACCCTGGCCAGCTGCCGAGATCTGAACTTGCCGGCCAGCAGCTGCTGCTGACTGTGCTGTAACAGCTCGCTGACAAAAACAGCTGACAGCACTCTTGGCCGTACTGTCGCTGTTGAGTGCTGCTGATCACCTATCATATCATTGTCCCCTTGGCTTGCTACATCAGAAGCAGCTGCTGAGCTGCTGCTATCCCCTGAGCTGGTGCCCTCCGCTAAAGGCTGCCTGGGCTTGCCTACCTTGAACCCAAGCTTCACAGCAGCATACAAGGCATCCGCGACATCCCTGGGTCTCGCATCCGCTAGCTGCTGCTGCAGTCCGTTGAACAACACCCCTGCAAACTTGAGTACATCCAGGTACTGCAACCGTGCTCCAGCTCTGAGCTGTGGCTGCTGATCCACAGACTGCTGTTGCCAGAGCTCTGCCAGAGTGTATAGTGCCGCTGCACAGTGATGTGCTGTGAACTGGTGAGCATGCTGCTGGACGATTTCGGCAAGTTCCTGCCAGTTGCTGGGCTGCTCTGTGATGATCTGCATCACCTGCCAGCCTGCTTCAGTGAGGTAGAGATCATCTGCTGCATCATCATCCTGTAAGTACTTGCCAGTGTTACGCACAACAGGATCCGCAGGACGCTGCAAAGGTAGTTCAG
>JARWLF010003438.1:0-11237 GCA_029853055.1 Scenedesmus sp. KT-U
GTGCAATGTATCAAGTTGCAAGCGCACCTGGAGCCTGCATGCCAGCCAATGGGTGGGTCGTATTGCACACCGCTCAACATCATCAGTGCTTATTCTCCCACACACTCCAGGTCTGTCTGCACTGAGATAGGATAGTTCAGACGTGTTGGCTTCTGCACTTGCATCTGACGGTTGTCTAGCACTGTTGATGGCATATGCTGATGCCAAGTTCAGCTGCAGAGCTTGTGATGGCCTCCAACGCAGTAATTCCACCTGAAACCAGCACAACAGCCTCGATCAATAATCTGCCATCACACTGTTGAGATGCCTCGTAAGCTGAAAAAGCTGTGGCGCGCACTTGCATGCATTCTACTCAATATGCTACCCAGTGTGTTCCACAGACTCACACGGGCCAAGCTCATAAGGCCTTCAACCACCAACTGATAGTGTTGTCGCTGTAACAGCAGCTGCTCCAGGGTTGCTTCCACAGCGACACCAGCAACACTGTCACTGACAGAACCTGCCATGCTTTGCTTGCCACCTGTTTTGCTGGCCTTCAGTTTGGCTGCCATAGCAGCTTTTGCTGCTTTGCCTCCCTTGTCCTTGGTGGGACTGCTGGCTTTCTTACTGTCAGCGCTTGCTGCTTGGCCACACTCCTGGAGCCAACTAAAGTCACCAGGCAGAGACATCAGCCCTGCAGCTCTGCATGATGCTGCTACTACCCCTTGTATGAGACCTGCTGCTTTGTTCAAAAGCTGGGTTTCCACTGTCACAGCAGGTGGGCCTGATGAGACAGCTGAGGTAACAGTATCTTTTCCAGCAGCGGCAGTAGATGCTCTAGCCCCGGTACCACTCGGACCGCTTGCGGTGACAACTGTGCTGCCATGGAAGCTTTTGCTGCTTGTGCCACTTGCCACAGACTCCATATCAAAAGGGTCCGTGACGCGCCAGCAGTTGGCCGTGCCACCCACAGCACTGAGCCAAGATGCCCTTGCCAGTGTCAACTGTCCACAGACCCATGGTCCATATGCAGCCGCGATCGAGGGCTGCAAGGCAGTCTCTGCTACAAACCCCAAGACTGCTGCATTGGTGGCATGGCCAGGGCCTTTGCTTGCATCCAAGCATAGTCCAGCGCCAGCAGGAGCAGGAGTCGACGCTGCAGTGCTTGCATGCTGCCCTTTGCTGTGAGCTGCATTCCCTCCTGTCACAGCTCCTTGACTCCCCCCATCTGATCCATCCACAGGTTGTGGCCCAGGCATCAAGTGCCCAGGCAGGTTGGTACCCAGCATGAGGCCCTGCAGGATCGTAGCTGCTTCTGCTAAGAGGCCTAAGCGGGACAGTGCTTTGACCCTTTGTATGCGAGCCAGCAGCACAGATGTTGTCTGATGCATGACGTGTAGTGCTAGGTGTTCCCAGAGTGCCAGCAGAGGAAGAGCTTGCAGATTGAGGTCATGCTCCAGCAAGGTGTTGACAAGGGTCTCCAGGGCAGACATCAGGTCAGGGGCATTACACCTGCAGCACCAGTAATGCAACACCTGAACTTTGCGTCAGGTACATACATGCATGCTACCCATGCATTACAATAAAGAGACCATGTTATCTGCTCCGCGCATTGTGTGCACACTGTGCTGTGATGTGGTGTGAACTCAGCCGCCAAAAATGCAATCACCGTTTCCCTGTCGGATTTCTATGCCCCTAGTATGACCCTATAACTGGAGCAACATGGAGTATGCTCACTCTAAAACCATAGAAGTACATGTACACACCTGTATGGGTCATCAAACACGTCCACACCAGGGATGAATTCAACTGGCACATACACAGCACAGTCCACTGCCCTCTGCGGATGTATGATGTCTGCAGCAAAGACGGCCGGCAGCAGCTCTGCAGCCAGTCTGGCGGCGCTGAGGCGGCTGTTGAGTTGGCAAGGATAGATATACCTGCAACAAGGCAGTACTCAATACTTAAGGCCACACGTTATAGTCTTGCAGTGCTGCAAAGACGATTGGACAGTAACCACGCACAGCAAGGAGTGCATGCACATCATCGTCCCTTTCACCTAGCCTACCTTGCCAGCTTGCCCAGCAGTGTTCCTGCCAGCAAGAGCCCATGTACCCCATAGGATGCCAGAATCTGCTGCCAAGGTCCCAGTGATAGCTTAGTGGTCCAGCTGTGAACTACTTGGTAAGGACCTAGCAGTGCATCTAGGGCTCCATTCCAAGCATCACCAGCACATGACCAGTCTCCAAACTGAGCATGTACATCTCCCAGCTGCAGTGACAAAGTACAATAGTGTGGGTTCTGATATGCTTGCACACTGTTTGCTCACTGACGTGCGTCACAGCAAACTCGTATGCATTCATGCATGTCATGGGAGGGTGTCACCCTCAGGGTGATACAGGACAAGTCTGTACAGGGTTATGCACCTGGCCTATCGTGACGACAAGTGTGATGTACTATGCGACTGCTTGCATTTGCAACTGCCAAACACTCACTAACTCACCTCATTCAGTGCCAGTATCATGTGGCCCTTCTCTCCCCGTTTGCTCAGCTGCTCCACCACCTTCTCATACTCTGCTGTTAGTAGCATTTGGTCCGTGATAGCTTGCTTGCTCTTGCTACTCATTATTGACAGTCCAGAGGGTTCTGCGCCCAAGCCTCCAGACAATGACAGGAGCTGGCTGCTGCGTCCTCCTCCACCACCTGACTTGGACACCAGGCTCTTGTTGTTTCTGCGACCAGCTTTAGTGGGACTGCCCGGTTGCTGGGACAGAATGGTTGGAGGGGCAAGCCGATCCATTACCATCATCCGCACCTAGATCAGTGCAACACCAAGTACTAAGGATGCTGGCGTGAAGGATTGTCAAGGCATAAAACTAATCTGTGGCAATCACAGCTGCTAACATTTTGTCAACATGATGTCTAATATTCAGCAGCAACGCCTTGTCTTGCACACTCACTCTCTCTAGAGCGTCAAAAGCTGCATTCTTATCACGTAGAAGAGCTTGGTGTGCTTTTGCAAGCAGAGTAACATCACCAGGCCCCCCAGCTTTCTGCACAATGATGGTCAACACCGGCAGTAACATTGCATCTGCTGAACCCTCACATATGTCCAGCCAGCGGCAGCCTGCACACACAGCACCAGTCAGAGCTGTGCTGATCAGTCACAAAGCAGAAACTGTGTTTTGCTGTGATGTGTGAAACAGCCTGTTACCTGAGGTGCTCAAGTAGTCACTGCCATGCTGTGTTGACAGCGCAATTGTCCCTGCGATAGTGTCAGACCCCACTGACAAGGCAGCAAACAAGTCCTTACTTATATCCAGGGCTTTGTGCCAGCGTTGCATACGGATGAGAATCTTGAGCACCAACAGCACCAGACGAGTTAACTGGTCCATGTCTACAGGCCCTCCTTCATGCCACCTGACGATTATGGCATCAGATCCCAGACTAATCCCTGAGCCCGCACTGCGGCCTGAAATTGGCCTTGCAGGATCTGGGCTGTTTCTGGTGGCTTTCCCAGCAGTGGTGTTGGTACTCCCCACAGCACCACCAACTGGTTGGCTGCTTTCGGCTGCTGTTGGTAGTGGCTGCAAGGGTATAGTGTATGGATAGAACACAACACCCTGACGCAGCTGATGCAGCACCGCAAGAAGGGCATCCACCACCGTACTGCATGGTACAAAGAAAACGATAACGATGCTGGCCCGCAAAGGTTGCCAGCCTCTCAAACAAGCAAGCAAGAGCTGACAATGATGCAGACAGCCTTCGCATACAGCATCAACATTTACAATCCAATGTTCGTGGATGGCAAAACAACTACTGTGCCTACCTCAGAGCGGTTGCTGCATTAGGTGCCAACACTGCAGGTAACAACAGCTGCCGTGTTGGTTCATCTGGCATGGCAAACCCAACCTTTGCCCCCTTGGGGTTGCCAGCTGCTCCAGTGCTCTTCTTGTCTGGAGGCCTGTCACCAGCCTTCTTGTCTGCTGCTGGTGCACTGGCCTTGGCCTTGGTGCTGTCAGTTTTGTTGCCTGCAGCATCGCCAGTCTCCATGATGGCGTGGTGATACTGAGGTGCATCAGCAGTTAGTAGAGGAATTTTGGAGGTTGGAAGCACACTCAGGATCCAGGTCAAGGGAGGCAGGGGAAGAGTGAGGGACGATTGGTTGTTGATCAGGTATCTACTGACATTCCAAAGCTGCTTGCAGCTGTTGAACAGCTCTTGCCATGCTGTTGGGCCAGCACGAGCTGCCAGGTTAGCTGCTTGGCTGAACTGCTGCAATGCCTGCAAAGTTCAATACACCAAAGGTTAACATGGCATCATCAAGCAAGTCTCCCTTAGTTAACATGCAGCATAGCAACCATGAGATTTATACATAGCATGTGAGACCTGAGATGTGAAGCCAACAAGTCCAGGTAGATCAGGCGCGTTACCTGTACACTGAGTTGATGCACAAGCTCTGTCAGCTGTGGGCTCTCAGAACCTTCACCCTTGCATCCTGCAGCCTGCTTCCCATCCTTCCCTGCCTTGGCGCCTGCAGTTAGGGTCTTCCTGTGAGCAGAGCCAGGTCTGCTTGGTGAGCCCATAACACTAGGACGTCGGCTGGCACTGATCACTGCATCAGCCTCGACTTCTGATGCAGATTCACCTGCTGTGGATATCATGAGCGAAGCTGATACGTCATCAGGCTCCTCAAAATCTGGTGTAGTTGCCAGTGACGGGACATGTTGGTTTGAGGCTACCAGCTTGGCTGCTGCCTCGGCTGCAAGGCTGCCTAGCAATGAGTGCAAACGAGCCAACCAAGGACTCCAAGCTTTGACTTGTTGCCTGGTATGCAGGATGGCTTGACGCCTTTTCATCAGGGAGGGCAAACATCCTTGCAGGAATATGGCGGCTGCCAAGCGTAGTCTTTCCTGTGGGCATCACAAGGCATTGCATGAGCTTTGTCCCTGAATGTTGCAAGAGCACTATGTGATTGGTGGTGTCTGCAGGTGCAGGTATACCAGGGAAGATCAGATGCCGGAACACACCTTGATGAGCAGATCTGCTTTTCCTTGTTGCCAAGCCTCTAGAGCAGCACTTTTCTCCTCCTCTGAATCCTCAGCTTTGAACTGGGGAGCAGCAGGCTCTTGCACTGTACCCTGAGCCCCCAGTACAAAGCCTTGTTCCTGCAAGCTGTTGTCCATTGCCTTCACTCCCCACAGGGGGTCACTGTCCCAGTCTAGCTGAGGTTTCCTGGCCGCCAATCTCACATGTTGCACCACATCGACCACAAGCTCACCAGCTGCAGCTGCCGCAGCCAGCAACCCTGGAGAACTGTTCAAGTGCATGGCTGTCAGGGATTCTGCTGTCAGGCCCAAGCCTATGGTATAGCCCTGCAGCCCTGCTGCCTTGCTGGTCGACATTGCCAGCAGCAGGTCTGCACCATGCTGCGTAGCTGCTGCCTCCATGACCATGACACAAAGTGGCAACCAGCGATCATGGGTGCGGCTGGAGTCTGCTGCCAGTATGGGCCAGCAGGTTGTTAACACGCCAGGCTTGTGTAGCTTTGGTAGGATCAGAGCTGGAAGATCCACAGCATCTTGCAGTCTGCATTCCCAATGGCAAAGTGCATTGATAACTCACTCTGAGTTGTATCATATGCTAATCACTACAACAAGCGTATTCTGGCTGTACATCATCATGCGCTCATTGCTCTGCACATAGTCAACTTTGCCTCAAGATTGTACCAAATGGTGACAACAATCTGCAATCCAAGGTCAAGTACTAAGTGTGCTGCACCACTATCCACTACTTACCTGGTTGACACAGCTGGTGAGTTCCAACTGGCACCATCAGGATGCAGCAGTACAAAATCCTGAGCTGCAACCAACTCAGTCATCTGTTCAGCAGCTGCAGCAGCCTCTGCTGTCAACATCTTGGCTGGTGCCACTGCCACAATTGGCACTTCTGGGGCTGCCTGCTGCTCCTTCTTGCCACTTTTCCCTGCTTTACCGGGTGCTGCCCCAATGGTACTTGTCCTTGTTGCACGCTTGCCAGCTGTCGGGGAGACAGGTTCAGGTGAGGAGGCAACAGACAGTACATTTGTTGGAGCAAGAGCCTTCAGCAGTGCACAGTTTAGCTGAGCAAACAGAGAAGTTGACTGCGAAGACTTCATCAAAGTTGTCCCCCTCAAGACTGATACTGCTCCAGCAGCCAGGTCTGGGTGAATTGGTGCAGATACACGCATAAGCCAGTAGCTGACGGCTGCTGTGGCTCTTGCAGCCATCATTCTCTGCTTGCTGTGTCCAGCAAGGTCAGCAGGTGCTGTGTCATCAACTGCTGTCAGAGCTAGGTGGAGGTTTGCGAGGGCTTGATGCACCAGAGGGCTGGTGTCACGTTGCTGAAGCATAGGACTTAGTAGATTGAAGAGTCTCAGAGCTCCTTCTTGTACAAGCATCTCATCGGCCAACAGTGAGGCAATCTGCAAGCATATTACAATAAGATCCAGCAGGTTTGTTGGTATGTAGGCAGGACACTGTTGCGGCTGTGACCTACTTGCAGTATGGAAACACACTTCAGGCAGCTCAGTCGATTGTGCTCCAGCTCACTTGAGTTCATCAACAAGTAGCTCAGTACTTGCACTTGCACAGCCAGCAGACATTTAGAGAGTCAGATACACCCTACCTGCATGCCTACTGCCAGCTTCTTGCAGGTGGACAGTAGTGCTATCTGATCATGCACCTGACCTCTGTTGTATTGCAGTAGCAATGCTCTGCTTGCAGCAGTACCACCCAACTTGTTGGCTGCAGGCTGATCTTGAATATCTGCAGTATCACCCCGTCCCGTACCAACTCCAATCAGCAGCTGCTCCTGCAGCCTGCTTCCAAGGTTTCCAGCATACACATACATGGCCTGTACCACCAGCCGTAGCAGTGGGCTAGCAGCAGACTTGACTTGCTGCAGTTCCTGCCAGACAGGCCTGACTGCTGTGCTTGTGATGAACCGAGGCAGTAGGATGCCTGCAGCTCGCTTGGCAACATTCCAATGTTGCAGTTGGGCTGCTGTGAGCAGGATGCGTGCCCAGCAAGTATAGATGGGTAGTGGGAGTGCCACCAAGATACTGGGAGTACTGGGACCCAGCTCACCGATGATGTGTCCCTGAGCATCATACACTGCGAACATTTGACACAAGAGGTATGGTGAGAAGGCATGATAGAGGCATTCTGTGGGGTTCACGCACTCTCAAGCACACCATAACAGGCCTGAACAAAGTGACTATCATGTCGATGACAGATAGGAGAATGCTGCGGCCAAGCAACAGAGCAGCATGGACATCTGGGAGCAGTTACCTGCAATTGCAAAGATGTATGTCTCGTTGCTTTGCAGGCCATCTATAGTCACCCTGCTGCCGATGGGGACTTTCACACCGGAGCCAGGATACTCCATTGCTGTGCTGTTGATGCTCAGTGCAATGCCAGCCCCAGTGGGCTTGCAGTATACAGCAAAGGCAGCAGGCTGTTGGCCACTTCCGATGTCCAGAGGAAAGTGGGTCAAGGTCATACTGTGTGGCGTTCTGCATAGGATCTTGGGCTGCAAGAGGCCATAACAGTGTTGCCTGCTGGCCTGGCTGCCACTTGCTGGCTGCTGTCTCAAGAACAGCTCGGCTTCGTCTCTTTGAGCAGCTTCAAGGAAATCACATGCATCCTGTGTACCCAGGAAGAATGAAGTGAGTGTCCACAATATATACAAGTTCCAGATGAATTTTAACAATAAAGCGAAGATACATTGAGCATGCAGGTTTAGCAGATTAGCCAGCGCAGTGTTAGCCCCTCCAGGGATGTGTGTCAATGTGGTAGATGCTTGTGATCATCAACTGGACCAGGTGCCATACCTCAAGCACGGCAGCTTGACGCACAGCATCGTCCTGGTACATTGCAATCTGCGTCATTAGCAATGCTCGCTGACAATTGTTCTTGCCACAAGCCATGGACAGCTGCCTTTCGCACACCTGCAATCACATCATTCCCACCTGCTGTGTTCAGAGAGAAGCATACAAGCTTTGTATGTGGCACAGAGTGACTGAGGACAGCAACTTGATGTAAGTTGTGGTGGCAGACTGGCTCATGCGGCTGTGAATGTGCTGTTGAGCTAGGTATGCAATCCAACCTTGGGAGCAGCCTGCCTATGCCTTACAGCAGCACTGCTTGGAGGTCTGCCTGCTTCTTGTATGGCAACATCATCCATTCTTCTATCCTTCATAGTCCTGGTACCGTAGATCGCTGACTGTTTGTCACGCTTGATTGTGTTCAGGAACATCTGCTCCTGCCTTGCTGCCGTCTTGGCTAAGACTTCCTTGAGACCTGCTGCAAGCTCCAACCGCTGCTGGATGAGCAATGCATCAGCATGGATGCATGCAAGCTCCTGCTCTGATGGAGTCATCCCTGCAGTAACAGCTGATGACTACCATTGGCACCCGCCACCTGTGATGTGAGTAGTCTAGCAGCAGCATTGCCAGGGTTGTCAAGCTGAGCTGCAGCTGTTGCACCCCAGACTGTCAGCCTTGAGGCTAACCAGCGGCTGCCCAAGAAGCTAGTACGATACCACTTGAGATGACAAGAGCAGTGTGAGACCCCGTTACCTGCCACCAAAGCTGCTATGTTGTCCTGAGGTTGTGTGCAGGATCCAGTAATCCACCTTAGGTGCTCATCTGGTGCACCAGCTAGCTGTATGAGTGCAGCACATCTAGCTGAAGATATCAGTGACACAGCCTGCACACAGCACATGGGAATGTATCTTAAAGGGTCTTGCTGATCACTGCCAATCATTCAGGGAGATCAAACATGATCAGCACTGAAGGGTCATGTCACTATTTGAGTTGCCATTGACAAGACAGTCTGTTGATTTTGAACACTGCCTGTCGTGTATCCGTTGCATTGGCACCGTCAAAGCACCACATCGTACCTGCTGTATGACGACTCTTGCCTGGTCCAGCTCTCCCTTGCGTTCCAGCAGCAAGGCCAGCCTGATTCCTACTGTGCCAAACAGTAGGCCGTCATCACAGCCACAACACTCCAGAGCCCTATGCAGCCCCTCCAGTACATGAAACACAGTTCCAGACTGACCATCTTCAACACTGAAGCAGCCCTGAAGCAGCTGTCCTGCAGCAGTATGTAGCTGAGTCGCAGCTGCGGCCAGCAGCCGTGGCACTGATGCTGCAAGAGAGCAGCTGTATTCTCTGAGGCAGGTTGCCACTCCTAGGATGCTTGCATCACCTGGAACCAACACTGTGAAATGATGATGATTGTAAAAACATTGCAGCAGGGACTGACTCTAGGCTTCACCGAGGCTGAGCAGTGTGGTCTACTACGTAGCACTAAGCCATATGAAGGCTTGAGCAAGGCGAGTGCACAAGAAAAGCCCGCAGGCTTGAGGAAACTATCCACAGCATAACAAATATAAACCCTTACTACATGTGGTGAGATGTGACTGGGCACATGCATTCCATACTTGTGCCACCAGCAAGTTGCTGCTGTTGTCACCTTGGTCTTGTTGCAACGCTGAGAGACTCTCAATCAGCGCTATGGCTGCGCGCAAGCTGTCTTTGTCATGGCTCTGCTTGGTTGCTGGGTTTGGCTGCCTAGCATGGGCAGCTGCTAGCAAGCTTCTCAACCAGTCTTGTTGCTTGTACTGGTAGGCCATACAAAGAAGGGCCTGGGTGCATGTCACACAATATCCAGATCTTGATCAGTGCCTGCGCTGCCCTATGAGCAAACATAGATGCCAGTACAAGCCATATGCAAGCGGAGGGCCACCCATGCAGGGAACCAGTAATGGTTATGAGGAAAGTGGTAATGATTTCGAGCATGATGTTGATACTCACCAAGTGTAGGTGCTCTGGTATCACAGCATCTACTCGGTGCCTCAACTCTGCCAGCTCATCTGCCAATGCAGTGAACAGTTCTTGTCAGTCTGCACATACAGCACAGCACAAAGGGCACGCTGTTTGCAACAAGGCTCACCTGTTGGGTCGGAGCAACCTCCTGCAGCAGCTGCGAGGTCCGCAAGTGGCCTAGCAAGCTCCACAGCTGCATCCAAGGCAGGCTGGAGATTGGCTGCAAGCTGCAGCTGCTGCAGAGGCTGCTGATCATTGTTAGCACCTGCTGACAGCAGCTGCAGTACAACCGACAGCTTGACTGATGCAGACTCAAGAGGCTGCAGCGTCTGCAACAGCTGATCTCTGGTGGTGGCTGGTTGCAGTTTGTCGGCTGGTTCAAACAAATACTTCAGTGCCAGCAGCTGTGCCCTCGCAGCCTTCAGTGCTGCTGTCATAGCTGCTGCAGGTGGTACTGGGTCCAAAGCCTGAGCATCAACAATCCTCTGCAGCTGTAACAGCCCTTCCTCCAGAAACTTTTGGGCCTGACTTATCAAGGGATTGACGATTTCATTGTCAACAATGCCTAATGCCTTGCCACCAAGTGGGGTTTTCCCAAAGGCACTGGCTGCTGTAGGGCTTGATGGACGTTGCATTCCATCACATCTAATCAAAGCATAGTAGCAGTGAGCTGCTGCAGCATAAATACGTACTCTCCATTCCAGGTACTGACGACTGCTCAGCTGCAAGTGAGACTCCAAAGCCTGGGCTGCGTAAACGTAGTATGGCAATGCCTCCTGATGGAACCCTGCTGAGGTCAAAGGCTGACCAACCTCATGCAGAAGGACGGTACCGTTCAATACCAGCCAGTACAGGCTTGTATGGGGCATTACCCGAGTACAAGCATCCCTGATCCCGTCGAGTGCAGCCAGGCATGCCTGGTGTGTGTTGGCATGCCGCAGTCTGGGATCACACTGCAATGCTCTTGCTGCCTCATTGGCCAACAGGCCGTATGAAGCCTGTACATGCAGTGACAGTCTGTCCAAGTCATTCAGCCTGCTTAGGGCCGGGGCAGCTGGCAGGTTCAAGTCCAGTACTCTGCCAAAGCAGCTCCTGATGGCCAGGTCGTACTCCTGCCTGTTGCTGAGCTCAGCTCCAACTCTCAGCAACAGAGGAACGAAAGCATACGGTGGAAGCTTCTTCACGTAGTATTCTATCACCTCCTGCACTTTGGTTACTCCACGGTGATGCTCTTTCACAAGATCATGCTGGTGTGATCCTGGGGCGGGTATCAAGCATCCCAACTGCTTGCTAAGCTCAGCATCGAAGGCAGCCAGTGCCACCTGCACTTCTGTCATGGTCAATCATATCAAGTAGGGCGCTTAAGTTACAGATCAAAAGCGGC
>JARWLF010003443.1:0-13651 GCA_029853055.1 Scenedesmus sp. KT-U
TTGGCGTTACCAGGTTTGTACTACTAGGTTACAACACAAGATGCTCACGTGGTCGGGCTGTGAATGATCATCAAGCAGATGATCCCTTCCCACACGTGAGCAACTTGAGCTGACAGATGCAAAGTCATGCAGCACAGCACACCATAACCTGTCCACATCACACAACGACCAAGCTGACACACAGACCTTTCACTGCCAGATACTTTTTCTTGTCAAATAGAGACCCCGAGGCAACTGTACCCAAGGGCCGGAAGGCCGGAGCAGGTTGACTTCCAACTTTGTACAATACAAGACATGGTTTTAGGAGCACATGATAATGTTGTGCATGATCATAGATTTTCACATAAGGCAGCAGTGCACGCCCCCAGCACAAACAACACAACAACATGCAGTAACACATACACACAGTTCATGATACACGACATATGCTGTAATATCTTTCATGCCCTGAAGTGTAAGCACACTCAACTGCATCTGCCTTGATGCTGAAGCACCTGATGTTGTGCCTGATGACAGCACTACTGCCAAACTCAGCACATGCTGCTCAGCAGCCTGCCCAGAGTTCTCAGCGATGTACAGCAGTGCTGCTGCTGAGCTGCATCATGCACGCCTTGTTCAGCTCTACCATGATGTGATTTAATTGTCTTCTCGGTAACAAACAGCGTGAAGTCCGCCATTGAGACTCCTGGTTTGGAGCCTCCTCTGCACCCTTGGCTGCCACAGCTGCTGCTGCTGCTGCTGCCTTTGCAGGTATCACAATTCATGTGTTTTCTGCACAAAGTTCATCTGCACTTCACCCCGCTTGTTAATAACGTCACACAGCAGCTGTGCATCAGCAACAAGCTTGGTAGGGCCCATGCCATAGACATCATACTGCCTTTTGGCATTTGCTGCTGCTGCTGCTGCTGGCAGCAGTCTTTGTGTGGTCAACCATGTGTTGACTGACTGACTGATGGTAGGTCTACCAAGCTCAACTGGTATCGCTGCTGCTGCTGCTACTGTTGAAATATGCAACTGCCAGGAAACCTTGTCCCTGCCACTTACTGCTGCTGATGCTGCTGTCTCCAGTGGCAGCAGTAGTGCAGGTTCCTTGGCAGCAACTGCTGCTGCTGCTGCTGCGACTCTGTTGTCAGCTGCCGCTGTTGCATCATGAGCAGCAGCACCATTTGTGCCTGCTAGAAGGTGCATTGACAGCTCAGAATTCTTCTCATCTTGCTGCATTCCCTTCTTACTGCCACTGCTGCTGCTGCTGCTGCCAGGTCTTGCTGCTGCCAGAGTGCACCACAGCAGCAGCATTCCAGGTATAATGATGGCAGCAGCAGTCATGATTACGTAAGCAGCACCCATCTGTCCAGTAGTCCAAGGTTTCTGTCTGTGCATTGTTGGCAGTACAGTACTGTAGTAGCGGACCAGCAGTACAGCACCAAAAACACCTGCAACAACAGCAGCAATGCATGTGCATTACAATGCATATGTGTCTCACATTGCCCATGCAGCATGCAATACAGTAGAACAAGGCCGAAATGCGACTTACAGTACAATGCATTATGCTTGCATTGCAGCAGGGGATATCTGCACAAGCCCAACCTTGGACCCGTCTACCAATGAATGCATCATCTTCAGCTGCAGGCAGTCTTTACCAACTGCGGGTCTCTGACATAATGCACTCATTGCTTGGCAAGATTCAATGGTGGCAAGCCAGTGTGCTGATGAAAACCATCCTTTCTGAGAACTTACAGTCGAGCAACATTTGAAAGGGAGGCTAGGAGCAGGATGCAGTGAGGGTAAGTGATGCTAAGAGTTGCTGGGATGTATGGTGCATTATGATATTTCAGTGACCATCACGTAACCAGCAGATCACCTCACTGCAGCACAGGACTACTGCACCCACAGTGAAATGAGGATACAGGCAGAATGCACGAAGAAGAGCAGCAACAGTAGAACACCAAATGTGCATTGTCTACTAACCTCCAAATGCGACCAAATGCAGTAGTGTCTTATGACCAACTTGACACCAGAAGCTCCTCAATGCAACAACGGGACACATGCTGCTGCTGGTCAGATGATGAGTCACACCACTGCTGCTGCTGCCGGACATTGCTGCTGCTGCTGCTGAGGGCCATCAGGGGATGCAGCAGCAGCTGCCAGGAGCTTTTTGGGGTCACCTGCAAGTCAACAGAATGCATTTGGTTTACTGCTGCTGCATTGCTTGCATGCATTGAGAGTCCCTGCACACGCCATGCTGCACAATCCTCGACATAACTTATGAATGATTGCAACATGCTGCCTCCAGCTGTCAGTCCAGCTTTTTCATGCTGTTGAATGCTGAATCATTGCAAGTGCAGGATGCCACAAAATGCTTTCAAGCCACAATGCTTTGCCACAGCTCAGCTACTGCTGCTACTGCTGCTGGTGCTGCTGCATTACCTGTGTAGTAGAGCTGTATTGTCATGTTGAGCTGTAGAGCATTGGCCATGGCCAGCACACGAGGTGCTAGGAATTCCAGCTCATCAACATACCTGGAAAGTAACAAGAATAACATACGCGTGTAACAAGAAGTGAGCTACGCGGCAACAAACACAATCCATTGCTTGAAGATCTACAGAACTACACAAGAACGCTGAAGGACTGGTAATGCAGCACGTAATGCATTGTGACGGCTGAAATAGGAGGGTAGGACATAGTGCACCTTGATTGTCTCGTCCGCTGTCAAAGGTATTGTTACATGTGTCAGATAACAGATGTCAGAAACATACCTGCAAGCCCAGATCATCAATGCAGGTAGTCCAGCAGTAGCTGCTCCTGTCACTGACAGCTCCTGGAACACAGACATGGCAGCAGTAACACCTACACCACCTGCAGTGGCAGCAGCAGCAGCAGCAGCAGCAGCAGCAGTGGCATTGGCATCAGGGTATGAATATCTCACACAACGGATTGTGCAATCAGATAGAGATGCATGGAGTTCGTGGTTGACAATGAAATGAAGCGTCATATCTGAGACAGAGACATATAACCCACCTGCAATAATCACCAGTCCATCAACCATCTCTGTGTGATGTTTCTTGCTGCTGCTGCCAGCAATCTTCGCTGCTGCTGCTGCCACTTCAGGATGACCCAGAACAGCAGATGGAAGTTCAGCATACGGACCCTCCACTTTCACCGTGAACTTCACACCACTGCTGCTGCTGCTGCTGCTGCCAGACTGCTGCTGCTGCTGCTGTATGAGTTTGATCAACTCTTTGGTCCATCTGTCGTACGCTTTGATGTGTACCAACATACCGCTGCTGCTGCTGCTGCTGCTGCCAGGGTGCATGTCATCAGATATGTTGTTAACAGGTACAGCAAAGTATTCAAACGGATGCCAGGAATGCCAGCTGATCTGTGGCACGTTCAGCCAGATAAACCCTGTCGCAGATAACTCATATCTGGAAGTTGTTATTAACAAGGAACATATGCCACCGTTTCTGGATGCTGCTGCTTCTTCCACTCGTACTGCTGCCATCTTGTTATTTTGCTTGTCAGTAACACTGTCACTTGTGTTAGTAACCGAACTGTCATTAGTAACAGCTTGGTGCATTCTGTAGACACCGTCGATACCGTACAGTACAAGACCTGCAGCAGCAGCAGCAGTGAGCGGCATCATATGCTGAGAGGCTCACCATAGTGAAGAAAGCATCAAGCTTGCAAGACATGGCTTGTGGGTTGCAGTCTTGTTAACAATAGAGTTGTGGACCAGTGCGGTATGATTCTGTGGGTTGTTGCAGCTCTCACCAACAGCAGCAGCAGCAGCAGCAGCAGCAGCAGCAGCAGCAACCTTATCACCTGATACCTCACCAACAGCAGCAGCAGCAGCAGCAGCAGCAACCTTATCACCTGATACCTCACCTGGTAAGAAGTACCAGAACATGTTCCACACGTGACAGCAACCAGCAAACGTGAAACCCCAGAATCCTGCAGCAGCAGCAGCAGCAGCAGCAGTAGTGGCACTCAGTAGTCGACATGCAATGCGCATCCACTGCACTACCAAACCAAATGCACCACAACGCACCACAATGCACGAGCATATACAGCAGCACACTGCACAATGCACGTCAAGTCACCGTGCATTTGCCGTGCATTTGCCCACCTACTGCTCACCTATGTGATGCAACTTGTAAAACACCTCATAGTTGCTCCTCCTTGCAACCTCCAATGAACTGAGCCACAATGCAAGACCACTGATAAATGACACACCACCTGCCAAGTTATTGACACGATCACCCTGACCTAACGCCTCCTGCAGCCACTGCTGCTGCCACAACCACACACCCCAGAACCCAAGGGAATGCGCGGTCACGATGATCATTACAGCGTGACCAAGCCACCGATGATACCTGGCAGCAGCAGCAGCAAGCAGCAGCAGTAGTGAGTGCAGATTGTGCATTGCTGTTACTCTTCGTGCATTGTGCTTGCTCGACATAGATAGATACTTACTGCACAAGTGTCCATTCAGCAGCACAGCAATGCACGCATGATATGGTAGAATGCAACTTTCGGATCAGCAGCAGCAGCAGCAGCAGCAGCAGCCTGGCAGTACCTGATAGCATCAGGGTATGATATCCCGGTGGCTTGTAGTACTACAGATCCGCGTGTGACCGGGTAGAACAGTAGTACCAGGTTTGGGAACAGTAGACAGCCAAGTGCCACAGACACTAACTCAATCTGAAGCACAAGAGATGGCGATCCTGCAGCAAGAGAATAACACACGCGCACATACAGCAGTTATAGTAATGGATGAGACACACAGCACAAACAAATAAATCATAGCACCAGCATGGAAGCAGACTCATTGATCAGGCTGTGTATATTGACAAATGACCATCACAGTGTTCACCTGCTGCCCTTGTGAATATTGGTATGAGTGTCCAGAACCTCTTCAGAATGATATTCATCCACACCACATTGATGGCAGCCCACACACAAACAGCGAGGAAGTCACAGACTGAGAGACCTCCACACCACCACAACCAGAACTCACTGCAGCAGCAGCAGCAGCAGCAGCAGCAGAGTGAGCCCTTGCAAGCTAGCAGACAATCATGTTATGCTTAGATCACTGCGGACCAAGTGGTAACAGCAGGCTAGTATGCTTCTAGGAAAGCTCGTGTTGATCAGCTAGTACACTATGATTGCAAATCCGCGGACATCATTGGCTCCTTGGGGCGTGTGTCTCAGCCACCAATCATCTGCAATTGCCCGAATGTCCCACTGAGGGAAGCATGAGTGGAGGTTGAGATACATGATTGTGTGCGTGCGTACTATACAACATCGTAATGATTGCCACTACAGATGGTATATTGATCCCACAGACTTCATGTCACAGGGCAGGGCTGCAACCTTGGATGCCATGGTGGCACTGTGTGGTAAAGTACATGTGGACACTTTGCGAAAGTGCCAACTCGCATAAGTACGTTCTAGTACAGTCTGCTGTTACAATACGAGCGTACAGAGCAGCAAGGCAATAACAAAGATCGCAGTGCACTGCTAGCTACTGTAGCGCTGATTTCATGTAATGCCCAAACCTGGTGCAGTGCACCACACTCACCGAGGGGGGAGAAGGCACGAGCCAATCTTGTTCCCTCTGCTGCTCCGATGGCTCTCATGCGGCAATATAGCGCGTAACGCCAGCAGGCCAATCGCAGCGAGGGCGAGCACAGCAGGTCCCAGCCACATGTACAGCAGCTGCTGGAGACTGCAGCGATCAAGCAGCACGTGATCGTTACAACCATAATCAGGTGGAAACTTCCTCCAGAAATCATCTCTGGACCAGCGCTCTGTGCCAACGTAAAACATCCAACACGCCATGAGAACGATTGGTGCTGCGAACAGCACGCGCAGGAGGTTGTAGCCTGCATGGGCCGCTATCTGGCACACTGTGCTTTGCTTTACACCCATCGCGTCTGTCTGTGCGGAGAGAGCACTTAGAAGCGCAGGAAAGGCTTGGTCTTGGCCTCAGAGATGCCAGACAGATTATGCCAGGTATGGACTGCTTACTACCCGCACATTGAGGCTTGAAAGTTTAAGTTTCCTTCCATGCATGTGTACAGGTCAACTTGAACCAACGGTCGAGATTGTGATCAGTCTCAGCTTGGCCAAGGTTTATGTTTCAAAGTTGGAATTTCAAACGCTCTAAGGGCTGCCTGTTGACGTCTTCTCTAGGACTTATCGTTCCGCACATGAGGCTACGAGATTGTCATGAGTTATATTTGCAGCGTACCACACCATTTGGTATCTCATGTGATCACCATGCTGCTGCAGCTGGGATAAGGATCCTTAGCTCCGGAGTTGCTGCTGCTGCTGATGATGATGATGATGATGAGTTTGTTACACGGGAGGTGTCGAGTATACATTCTCACACAGCACATTTGCTGATGTTCGTGTTACTGTGCATTGCACTGAGTGACTCACAGGGCCTGGTCAAGTGCACCCAAAATAGCTACTAGCTAGTATATAGTGTATGTAGTACATCTAGATCACGCTGCATGATGTCATGCGTGCAAAGACAACAATTGCAATATGAAACGCCTGACATAAGGAAGATTGCTGGTGACATCATCTTACTCATGTGGTGATGAGATACTCAGAGAGCAGAAGGACCCGGTAGCAGACATATCAAAGCAGAAGCTGAGACACCAGCTTACATGGTGTATATACTATATACAATCTTTCATCAATCTTTCAACAATTCATGTTAGGGTAATGTTCAGTATTGTGAGGACATCATTGTCATCAGGCTGTGACCTGTAGGTCGCCTCGTCTGCCACATTGGCTGAAAGTGTCTTGAAAGCTGTATCAAAATCTGATGCTGACTAGACAAGTGCCAGCTCTTGAAGACACACCAACCGCCCAAAATTGCACTATGCTTGCATCCTGAACCAGCAACCGTTGAAGTTGTTGTTGACATACAAATTTCACAACAGCGAGCAGTCCAGCGCAATACAGCTCTGGCACTATTTGCTGCCATCAGCTGACTCATAGTACCTCATTAGACAACATCATCAAGACAACATCAATGCCGTTGGGCCGTTGGACATCAGCATCATTGCACAAGTTACCCTTCGAGCAGGCCACTCAACCCTTAACGACGACAGGTACAGTATTACCTGGTAACCACTGGTTTGCTGCAGGTGGTGCAATGTACTGCTCGAGAGCAGCAGGCTGAAAAGAGGCTTCCCCAGCCTTACAGTACCCGCTGCAAACAAGGCTTCTGATCAATCAGAGCCCTTGCTTCAACACTGTACAGTATCAATGATGCAATTGATCCCTGCCAGCGATCACGCCTTATCCCATAACGCTTGCAAACAGTAGATCCACACGTCACATCACTTTGATACTGTGCAAGCACAACATTCACTTTGTTGTTGAGCCCTGGCTCAGTTACAGTGTTCCACACAGAATGGGTCACCCGAGGCACACCAGGCATACTCCAAGCATCAATCAACAATGCAACCACCAACGTTGATGCTACCAGAACAGCCACAGTTCAGCAAAACGTGTTGCTCAATCCCCCAAGACCCCAAGCCCTTCTGACACTCTGTACAGCTTCAACACGTGCAGGCTGCCGATCAGAGAACTGGCCACCGTCACACTCCCCGGGGTTGATCCTCCTCGTCACGTCAGCCATGTTCCCGGCCCTCGCGGCATCAGGACAAGTAGGTGCACCACCCCCCACCCAGCTCCCCTGACAGTTGAAGTCAGACCCCGTCCAAAAGTACATGGCAGTCTGCCAGCCGATGTTTCTGTCTGCATCAGCCACCAGGTCAGGGTTGCCTTTCAAATCTGTGCCGACGAATCGTCCCATGGCAGCATAGTTGTAGTCCCATGTCAGTTGCAAGGGTCCTCGGCCGTAGAAGATGCCGTAACCGGGGCAGCTGCCACTCTGCCTGCCGCAGAACTCACGCATTTGGTTGAGATTCCCGCCGTACTCGTGCTTGATGTTGCCAAAGAAGATGGAGGCTTCATCAGCATTCTGTGGGACATAGATATGTGTTGTTGTCAACAGCAGCAACTGGAGACACAGCCATGAGGCACCGGAAAGTTTCACAAACTTGCATGTAGTACTGAGGGCATCAAGCACACCAGATTGGCATGTGTGTATCCATATACTGCTGCCGGAATAGCCTGTGCTGCAGATGACCTTCGGCACCGAGTATGTACATAGAGCTTGCAGTTGACGACTGCAGTGACAACTAGTAACCATAAACTGCAAAGATTGTGTGGAAGATCCCCTGTGCTGACCATGACACAGATGCTGCTGCACAGTCTGCCCACAACACGGTAACAACTTGCCACATCATCACTCGCTCACCTGCAGCCTGAACCCTGTGGCTCCTGCAGCTGACTTGAACAACTCCCAATGCTTGTTGATGACGTCCTCACTGTTGGGTTGAGAGCTGAAGCCAGGGCAGCTCGCCCCGCACTTGTCGTTGTCACCAGCAAAGACGGCGGAAAACTGGGATCTGCTGACCCCAGCAGCTGAGTCATCCTGACCTGGAGGTGGAGGCTGTGGAGGAGGTGCAGGGCCAGGTGCTGTGCCACTGCATGAACCGTATGCTTGCTGGCAGCCAGACCCGCAATGCGCCTGGGTGATGCCACAGAAGTTGAACTGAGAGCAGCATTGGGTACCGGGGCAACGCCTCCAAACAGATGGTCCACAGGAGCCTCCTGGTTCAGCTGTCGGTTGTTGAAGCTTACGAGCACCTGTGTAGTTGGTGAAGTCGGTGCAAGTGCAATGCCTCAGTGAGGTGCAGTCACTCCCTGAAATTGAGGGAGTTGGGTTCGGTGCACAGTGCATGGTTCTGTAACCAACTCTCAATTGATCATGCAGTGCAGATCAGGGACCTGCAGTACAATCAAAGCTGGGTGCGGAAGTCATGAAATATGGAAGCAAACATATGCCGGCGTCAAGATCACCTGCAACCACAGCGGAGTAATGACATAAAGCCAGGACTACTGCATATGCATACAGCACTGTGGCATGTGGTCGACTCTTGCGAATCGAGCGAGCCTTTGAGTCGGCTCCCCTGATCATCTTCACCGTAGAGATAGCGTTCATTCGGCCTTTACTACACATACTCGACAAACAAGAGCGAGCAGCACAGTACTAGTACAGTGACAACAAACTTTGGTTTTTCGACGAAAGAGTCTGACGAAAGAGTCTGCAGTATGGACACGACATCCAGCTCATCCCGTCGCATACTGACGTCGGTTGGTAAGGCGACACGAAGCACACGCTTGTTCAGGTGCACCTGCAAGCTCCACCGACCTTCCAAAGGTCGTTACCGCTTTTCTCGTGAAAGTTGCTCACAAATTGTAAGTCGTCTAGGAACCTTCGGAGGTTTTTAGTATAAGTCTGTTATCTATCTAAGCAATTCACAGGGGCCTCGGCGCAGGCCGGCTTGTAACCCAGGTTTGTCGTACAGATTGAGCCTGTAACTGTCTCCCGTAACTAGCACTGCATGTAACCAGCAGCAGCCGGTAGAGCTCGCAGTGAGTGTGCGCAATAGTATTCGTATCGCTGCTGTAACATACGGTATTCCTAACAATTGTTGCAGCCGATGGTAGTCCCGTTGCCATCTACTGTGTACTGCTAGTACTACAGCTGTACTGGTCCCTGTACGGCATAATGATGCTGAATCCAAGGTCTTGGGCCATGAGAAGAGGCAGCAGGGGAGGAAAGTTGCTGACCTCGGACAATGGGCCGAGCCGCCGGCTGGCGAAACCGCTGACGGGCAATATGGGGCGAGGTCAACCATTGCCAACTGAACGCAAGTTAACTATAGAATATTTCACACCCACTTGTTGACAGGGCAACTTCCTGTTGACCATAGCTCAAAGGTGCTGTCTGCTACAAGCAACGAAAAGTGCAAATGGCCGCGTATCACTATCAGCAAGGACCCACACCACTGACACTCATCATCATCTCTGGCAGAAACGACCACCCTCAGCCTCCTGATGTATATGGATGGGACTCATTACATAAGCTATTCCCACCACTCAGCAGAGAGACTTGTACTGCCTTGTACTACCAGCATATACTGCTGATACTGTTGCTTGCTGGTACTGTTGCTGTTCTCACAGGCCATACCTCCTACCTCTGCCACCTGCAGCTTCAGCATAGCTGCCCTGCTGCTCATGTGGCGCCGCATACGGACCAGCAGCAGCAGCAGCAGGGTCCATCGCTGCTGCTGAGTTGCTACCAGCAGGCAATCTGCGAGATTCGAATCCAGGAGGTGGTGCGTCATCATCGTTCTGCTGCTGCTGCTGCTGCTGCTCTGATGTGTACTGCTGAGCAGGTTGAATGGGTGCCTGCTGCTGCTGCTGCTGCTGGGGTTGAGCTTGTGGCTGCTGGGATTGCTGCTGCTGCTGCATGTACTGTTGTGTGTAGTGCTGCACCATTGCCATGTAGGAGTTCATGTCATAGGGGTTCATGCTGTATGGGGCAGCAGCAGGGGCAACAGCAGCACCGCTGGCAGCAGCAGGTGGAGTGGCACCTTGTGCTGGCATACTTCCCTGCACGATAGCTGCTGCTGCTGCCGCTTGTGCTGCTACTGCTGCTGCCATCCACTGAGCGGGATCTGAACCAGCAGGTGCAGCATATGCTGCTGCCGGGGGCTGCTGCTGCTGCTGCTGTGGTGGTTGCTGATAAGCAGTAGCTGGTGGCTGCTGCTGCTGCTGCTGTGGTGGTGGTTGTGCATACACACTGCTGCCACCATAATCCTGCTGCTGCTGCTGGTTATACTGACTGCTGCCAGCTTGTGGCTGCTGCTGCTGGCCGTGGTAACCACTGCTGCCAGCAGCAGCAGGTGGTGGTGGTGCCTGATAACCCTTTCCAGGCTCAAAGACAGCAGCATCAGGCTTCAGCCTCGTGTTGCTGCTGCTGGGGCCACTGGCAGCCGCAGCAGCGGTAGCTCGCCCAGCAGCAGCACCGCCATATCCAGGTGGTGGTGGACTGTACGGCGCCGGTGGTGGTGGTGGTGCTGCTGCTGCAGGAAGATATGATTCCCTGCTGCTGCTGGCAGCAGCACGTCGATCTGAGGGCTTGATGTTGGTTTTGACGGCAGTGATTGTGCCATCACCACGTTGCACAGGAATCCAGGTTTCACGCCCATTTGAATCCACAACTCGCTGCTGTTGGGGACGACTGTTATAACTTGCATATGCATCTTCGTTATAACTGTTGTCATAACGGTCTCTGTAACCTGCCCGGCCCTCCGATCTGTAACCGTCATATCCCGCGCTGCCGTAACTGTCATAACCAGCAGATCTACCACCAGAGCGATCTGTTGATCTGCCCCTGCCTGCTGCACTGCCGCCACCTCTACGCTGCTGCTGGAAGTCATCCCGCTGCTGCTGCCAGCTGTTCCGTGCATTGAAATCACCATGACTGCCGTCATAATTCGCAGCACTGTTATGACTGTCATATCCATACTGATCAGCATCCCTGATGTTATAACCGTTGTTGTAACGACTGTCACGCGGCTGATCACGACTGAGACGTCCCCTACCACGGCCACCTGCTGCTGCTGCTGGTGGTCCCCCCCGGCCACCCCTGCTGCTGGCAGGAGCCGCAGCACTGCCCTTTGGCAGATAGGGAGGCAGATGCGGTGGCGCTGCTGCTGCTGCTGCCGGTCTGCTGTCGTACCGCTGCTGCTGCTGCTCGCGTGGCACCCCATCACCTCTAAATCCTGGTAAACCACCCCTACCACCTCTTCCTCTTCCGCGACCACTGCTGCTGCGCCTTTGCTCAGGAATGACAACAGGCTACACAGACATAACAGCACAACAGGTAATCAGATGACAGGATCACATACGTGACAACAGCACCATGAACATCACAATGCAAGCGACCAACACCCATGATGCATTGAAGGAGGGTTAAGAGAAGGTGAGGAAACACAAACATAACAGTGTTATAACACACTGTTACTGTCATATAACACAGTGTTACTTACTCCTTCAATGCCCTGTTCTTCTCTGCGGCACAGCTCCTCAAACATGTCGTGCTTCCACTTGCCTCCACCAGCAACAGCAACAACGGCAGCAGCAGAACCACCAGGGGCAGCAGCATCCTTGGCAGCAGCAGCAGCCTTGCCAGGCCTAAGAGGACAGCAGCAGCAGCAGCAGCAGCAGCAGCAATGCAAGTTACAGTTGAGCACAATTGTTGACAGTACCACTGTGCAGCAATAAGCTGCATTTGCTGCTTCTGCACTGCCACAATGCAGTGACTGCCTGTGTGAACAGTATGCATTGCATGTCAAGTGATTGGCAATTGAGCAAGTCCCAACTTCTCTGTGAGTAAGATTCAGCGATATGGCCAACTAATCACAGCCGGCAGCAGCTTTAATAGCCAATGCAGTCAGGAAAGCGCTTCAAATGCGCACTCAGCAGCAGCCACCACACAACCACTCACCTGCCACCAGGACCCCCTGCTGCTGCTGCTCCTGCTGCTGCTGCTGTCACATTATCATCATCACCGCGATCATCATGAGCCCAGAATCTGCCACTGCTGGGAACCTCATACGGCTCCAACGGCTTGCGCTGCTGCCGCTGTTGCTGCTGCTGCCGCAGAGCCTCCTTTGACAGGATGACATCATCGCCATCTGCAATCTCGCCCTCTTCGTCTGTGTCTTCAGCCTGCTGCTGCTGCTGCCGTCCACGACCGCGGCCCCGACCCCTGCCAGCAGCAGTAGCAGCAGCGCCGCGAGCACCACGACCTCCTCTGATAGCTGCACCCCTTCCTCTTCCGCGGCCAGGGCCAGCAGCAGCAGCAGTGTCGGCATCTTCATCGCTTTCGGACTCTGTGGTAAAGTCTGCGCTGTCGTCACCAGATTCATCGCCGCTGTCTGCTGCACTGCTGCCGTGACTGCTGCTAGCGGCTTCTTGCTGTTGTTTGCTGCTGTTGCCGCGCTTCTTGGCTGCAGCTGGGGTGGGTGTCAGTTCACCCTCTTCCTTCACTACTGCTGCTGCTGAGGTTTGAGACGCATTGTCGTCCTCATCACCTGTTTATACCAGAGGCAGCAGAGGCAGTCAGGGATGTATTAGCGAGCATAAACAAGCCACAGCTTAATGAGGCACATCTGATCGATCACCAGAATCCAGGGCAAGCCTACTGAGGAAGTATCATGATATGCGCAGAATTATCACAAAAATGTCGCTAACAACCAATTGCGGAGTCGACTGATACTCGAAAAGTATACAAGGCAATATCGGGGCGACAGCACAGGGGCGTGCTAATGCCAGACTTGTGCAAACACCACTACTGCTGTGGGCATGTACCTCCTGGGAGCCCGAACCACACCATAAGCTCTGCCAGATCCCTTTCACAAGGATGCAGATGATTGAATCGTTGCAGGGAACAATACTTGCCTGTTATGAAGCCATCTTCGCTCTCAGTCTCAGAGCTTTGAGCATCATCAGCCGCAGCATCGTCCTCTTCCTCTTCACCTTCGCTCGCGGCATCACGCCGAGCTCCTAAGGTAATTTCAAAATCGTCTTCTGCAACTTCAAGATCTGCTGGCTGCTCCTCCGGCTGCTTAGGGTCAGCCTCGGCGCCATTTGTGGGTGCATCTGCTGCTGTGTCTGACATTCTGAAGCTACAAACAAGTTTACTTTT
>JARWLF010003450.1:0-10202 GCA_029853055.1 Scenedesmus sp. KT-U
CATGCGTGGTGCATTGATGCCTAAACCGCTGATCGTGCAGTTGCTGCTGCTGCATTTGCCGCTGCTGATGCAGCAGCCGCCGACGCAACGCGGTTTTATGAAAGGGGTTAGTGCGGGGCAGTGGGCTGGATGATCTGATGACGTAATTGATGAGTCACACTGCTTTAGGTGGGGAATGCACGCAGCACCACGGATTGCTGGTGATCGTGACACTGCTGCTGCTGCTGCTGCTGCTGCTGGTGGGGAGGCGCGTGTTGTTTTGTCTTCGGCACCTGTCAACATTGTTTTATTGTCTGCAGTGGTTACTGCTGCTGCTGTCTCATTCAGCACTGTCACTTGCACAAGACCCCGGTCAGTGCGGTTCTGCAGGTTGATGGAGCCTGTTTGGTTCTGAGCCAGAGCTGCTGCTGCTGTCGGCATCTTCTGCTGCTGCTGCTGCTGCTGTCGAGCAGACACCACATCTGCCTGATGAGCTTGCTGTTCATTTGGCTGCCTTGCCACTACTGCAGATACACCAGCAGTGTCACCAGCAGTGACTGTCGCTGGTTCCTCAGGTGACTCAGCACCACCAGATGACATCAGCTGCTGCTGCTGCTGCTGCTGCTGCCTTGAACTTGTGACAGATACCTTCTCACCCGGCTGCTGCGGCTGCTGTGCAAGCTGCATATGTTCTTCTTTCTGTGTCTCCGTCTGACTCACAAAAACCTTTGAATAATTTGATATTGCTGCTGCTGTTGCCTTGGTTGTTTGTACTTGGGCATCCTTAGGCACCATGTCTTCATCATCACTTGCTGCTGCTGCTGCCGGTCGTGTCGGGGTGATGCTGTCAGCAGGCTGTCTGTCAGCTGGTCTGAGTAATGTCTTGTCATGCGCGGGGGCAGCAGTGGCAGCAGCAGCAGCAGCAGGCGTTGACTCCTCAGCACCAGCATCTTCAATGTTGCTGTTGCTGCTGCTGCCTACTCTGCTTTTTTTGCTGATGTTGTTGCTGCTGCTGCCGCCATCTGCTGCGTGCTGCTGCTCAGCTGGTGGCCATGGGGATGTCACCTCTACACTGTTGCCTGTTGCAGGTGCTGGACCGTGACTGCTGCTTACACCTGCATTGCTTGCACTGCGTGGTGGTTGCGCCATGAGCTGCTGCAGCAGAGACGTCTGATCAGCTGCCATTGGTGTCTGATCGGGGCTTGAGTCTGTTTCTGAGATATTATAATTTACATCCTGCTTGGACTTACTCTGCTGCTGCTGCTGCTGCTGCAGAGGCAGCGGTGAGTCCTTCTGACGCCTTATAGCCTTGTGTGCAACAGTTTGAGTTTCATTCAGCTGAATTGTCTGATCACTCAGCAGCAGTTCCGACTGTGTCCGCTCATATTCTTTCATACCAGCTGCTGCTGCTGCTGCCAGGGTATCACCTGCTGCTGGTGCTGGACTTGTGGTTGCTGGTATGGCATCAGCAGTTGTAGCTGATGCTGATAGTTGTAAAGGTACTGTGCTAGTAGCTTCCGCAGCACGCGCGAGTCCAAAGCTACTGCTGCTGCTGTCCACTGCTGCTGCTGCTGTGCTGTCAAGTTGCTGAGGTCTGTCATGTTGGGCCTCAGACTGCTTTACACCAAAAATGTCTGGTTTCCTTGCAGATATTGCACTAGCGTTGTTCCTGCTGCTGCTGCTGCTGATGTTGTGGTTGGCTGTTTGTGTGTTCTGGTGCGCATCATCGCTGCTGCTGTCAGCTACTGCTGCTACAGGAGCAGCCGGTGGCTGAGTCAATGCAGGTACATCCTGCTGCTGCTGCTGCCGGTGCTGCTGCTCATGTTCATGAAGGTGTGTTTGTGTATCTGCTGCCGCATCAACCGGACGAGCATCTATCTTTTTCACATTGGCTGTTTGCAGAGCATCATCAGCTGCCTCGAAACCTGTACGCGTTCCATTTGTAAACTGCGCTGATGGCCTTCTGGGTCTGGCAGCAGCAGCAGCAGCACCTCTTGCTGTGGTCATGCTCACAGCAGCAGCTGACATGATGTCACCCTCAACAGCAGTGTCAGTGTCAGGAGCAGCAGCACTGATGGTGCTGTTCAGCACTGACATCTCGTCAGCAATAAACTCTAACTGCTGTTCACGGCTGCTAGGGTTCTTGCTGGTGCTGCTGTCAGGCACTGCCGAGTCAGCAGCAGCAGCAGCAGCACTTGCTGTGGTCCCAGATGATGTGGCTGCTGCAATCATATCTGCAATGTCTGCATTGGGATGCCTACTACGCCTCATCCTCTGCTGCTGCTGCTGCTGCCGCTGCAGTTGCGCTACAGGGGTCCCGTCATCAAGCTGATCATGATCTACTGCTGCTGCTGCCACTGCACCCCTTGTGACCTTGTGATGCATTGCTGCTGCAGTTGCATTCTCAGTTGCATTCACAGCTTGGCTTCCGTCTACGTCCAGCGTTTCTGCTGCTGCTGCTGCTGCTGTGATGTTGTCAGTAAACTCAGCTGCTAATGCCGCTGCTACTTCTGCATACACTGATTCGCTGCTGCTGTTACCCGTTGATGCTGCTGCTGCTGCTGGTGGTCGTGCACTAGTTCTCAGTTTGGTACTGTTACCTTGAGGGACGTCGGCTGTTGCTGCTGGCGATGACAACATGAGAAGTGATCCTACTGTTGCTTGCTTGTGCCTATCACTGCTTTGCTGCTGCTGCTGCCGCCGCTGGTGCTGCCGCTGCCTTGTGTGCTGCTGCTGGTGCTTGTCACCTCTGGTTGTGTGATGTATTGCATTGTCGACAACAGGGGCGGGTGCTGCTGCTGCAATCCCACTGCTGTTGGATTTGGATCTACTGCCCACACCATGATCAGAACCTGCATTGCTTTGATCCTGAACTGCAACAGCATTGATGGAGGTACCTGCTGCTGCTGTTGCTGTTGCTGTTGCTGCTGCTGCGACAGCAAGAGGCTGGCGGTCAAGTGCCTCTCCCCTGTTTTGTGCCAATCCTGTATCAGCTGCAGCAGCTACTGGTTTTGTTGCCACTGGTGATTGTCTCGTTGCTGCTGCTGCTGCTGCTGGACCATCTCCAACTGGTAATTCAGGTGGCTGCTTTCCTCTTGATTGCTGCTTCTGCCCTGCTGCTGTTTTCCTGGCTGCCACAGGTGATGCAATGGGATTATTCGCACTCACTGCCGCTGCCGGTGCTGTTACTGCTGGTGTTGCTGCTGCAGATGATTGCAAGTCATCCACAGGCACTTCAGCTGGCTGACCCTCTGCTGTTGATGGTTGCTGCACAAGATCCATCGTTTCTGCTGCTGCTGTCGCTTCTGCTGCTGCTGTTGTTGCAACTGGCTTGGTCATGTCCACTGCTGCTGCTATCTGTGCATCTTGAACTGGCACTTCAACTGGCTGCTTGCTGTGTTTCTGCTGTAGCCGATCAGCACCACGTGTTACATCAAACTCTGCTGCTGCTGCTGCTGCTGCTGTTGATTCATCCACTGGCACCTCCAGCAGTTGCTCAGCGTATGCTTGCTGCTGTAGCGGGCTCAGCCCTCCTGTTGCTGCTGCTGGGTCGATGCCAAGTGCTGCAGCTATCTGTGAAGCATCTACTGGTACTTCCACCGGCTGCTTCCCTTGTGACTGCTGCTGCTGTGGTCTCACTGCTGCTGCTGTTGCTGTTGATGGCGTTTCAGGTGACGGCACTGTCATGTCCTGCACCTGCAGGTGGTTCACTGGCATCTCGATTGGCTGCTGGTCTTGCCATGGCGCTGCTGCTGCTGCTGCTGCTGTAGTTTGCAGCTCATCGATTGGCACCTCAGATGGCTGCTGCTCCTGTGTTTGCTGCTGCTGCTCAAGCTCTGCTGTCACTGCTGCCGGCACCTGCAGCTTATCGACTGGCATCTCAGGCACCTGCTGTGATTGTTGCGGTTTGGTTGCTGCCACTGTTGCTGCTGCTGCTGCTGCTGCTGTTGGTGTTTGTTGTGTCTCACCGTCACACACCATAACTCCCCAGACAAACTGCAACTGAAGTAATGCATCTGCAGTGGTGAAAAACAACAACAGCATCAGCAAAGCACACATTCAGTACAACTAGTCACCGGTTCATATCCATGTTGCTTGTGCTGCCTGGCTGGTTGATGCACTTGCCTCCCTCAAGCAACCAAAGTCTTGCTGCTAGTATCGTTGTAACAAGTTGTCAACGTACCGTTACTCCCCAACAGTGCTCTGAAAGCAATGAGCTGCTTTGATTGCCCATCATCATCATCAAGATCATCATAAAGATCAGGTGTGACCAGCGCTGTCTTGCTGCTGGGTGAAGACTCGGAAGAACCAACGCTCTGGGAGCGACCAGCGTTCGTGTACCAACGGATTAGGGTTATGCATCTGTAGAGGTCAACAGTCACAGCAGCAGCAGCAGCAGCAGCAGCACCGGAATAGGCGACAAAGCAAGCATCTGAGATAAGCACACATGACATGTGTTGCTGTTTGTGTGTGTTATGACGATGTTATTACCATCTGCTCACCTTCTATCATAACGTATGTCAACTCTGTTCACGAACTCGTCATCTTCCAGCACCAGAGATCTTTCTCTCATGCCCTGCTGGACACCTATCAGTTGAGAGATGCCCAAGGTGCCGGCATATACTGGCTTGATACCGGCAATGCAGCCGTCAGGGGAGTGATATGTGTTCAGTTTCACGATGCGGCCTGCTGATGTGGCTGCTGCGATCTGCGACTGATCTAAGTAGGCTGTAGTGCCGGATGGTGGTTGGCCGTACATGACGGACTGGCCGGTTGCTTGCTGGTGACACGATGATCTGCTGGATGCTGCTGCTAGCTGGCCTGCGCAAGGAAAGCATCAGCTGCGTGTGAACTCAGGATAAGGCACATCTGCAGAAATAAATTTCTCGGTTTGTGGCTTAAATAGAATATCGCAATCAATCAAAACCGGATCAACGTCCATGAAGATGTGTATCACTGGCCACTGGAGCAGTGCAGTCGAGCTGCTGTGGCATTGCTTCCTGAACTGTCACACTCACCATGAAGCCCAATGATGAGCAGCAGCATCGTAACGTGGAGGTATATCGCAGGCTTGGGTGCGCCAAGCACTGCCATGGTTCGCCATGCAGCGAGCTCCAGCAGTACAGAGACTACAGCACCGGCGTTAGTGCTGACGCAGTGATGACCGGAAACAGGATACGCAAATTTGAGACTTCTATTGCGTATATGTACAAATCAAGGTGCTTGCGACAATCGGACAATTGTTCCTGCCATTTGCATCGCACGCTTGTTTGGAAGCCAAAGCCTACGAGAGTGAAACCGAAGACTTAGCTGCTGATCTGCTTCAGTCATCTTGGTTTTGGACTTGTAGTGTGTAATCAAGTTTTTGGCAACTTCTCAAGTAGCTTCCAGCAGTGAACAACACAGCAGCAGTACAGCCGATTGCGAACTAGGAGCAACATGTACATAACGTCGCTAGTATGCCCAAAACATGGTTGTGTACAGATGTACGCACGGGTGCATGCGATGTGCATTGGCTGGTATGTAGACCCGCGTGCACGCGCGCGCAAGTGCGTCTGCGGGCTTCGGCAAGGGTTGGTGGCTGCATGGACTGAATCAGCATGTAAGAGCCTTGATTAAGTAGAGCCTTGATTAAGTTGAGAAGCGAGTAGCGGCAAGTCCTCTTTATCAGCTCATGTCGCAAATCACACTTCTGCCGCAGGCAACAGCAGCACGGTGCTAGGAAACGCAGCTGATCTCCATGCACTGTGAAACGCGTAGGGACCCAGCCAGACAAAGTAAAGGTTAATCTGTGTATAGCAGGTAGGTGGGACCATGCTTGGAGCCCATAATCTGACACATCCGCATGAAAACGATGATGGAGCTTGTGCAGGGGCAACTAGCAGTGCACAATTGCTCTCATACTATGATATAGTGTACATCTGCTGCATGGCTTGTTGCAATCATAACACACACGCTATAGAATCTCGTCCAGCCCCGCCAGGATGTTCGTTTCACATTAGCTGGCCGCTCACAGCAGCTGGCAGACCAACTGACAGGTAGCAGCACATGTTGCAAACCTGCCTGCGATCATGCACCATAGGAGCGCACAGACAGAGCCAGACTTTCAGCATCATGTGCCGGTGCTGTTTATGGTAGCGGTCTGGCCACAAACGGGGTCGGGGGCCTGGATTGCAACCTGATCAGTACAGAACAGCTGCTGCAGCCTGCTTGCTGTGACATGTAGAATTCCCTGTGTTGGTGCTGCTGCTTTTATTGTGAAGGAAACAATAACCAGCTTGTGCAGCAAGTGGTATGCAACGACAACCATGAACAGCACACAGTGATTGTCCAGATTCTCATCAAGGCTGCCAGCAGCAGCTGCAACAACTTCACAACACCTGTGATAGCAGGGAGTCAGCGAAAGCACCGCTTGCAGGTGTTTTGCCTCGATCTCGACAACAACCACCCAGACATGTTTGACATGTGGTACAACAAGCTGCAGTATGTGGTAGAAGGAATACTTTTGGAGGCCTTGGGCAATATGAACAGTCAGCCTCTATTTTACTCCTCACCTGCTGCCCTGACACGGGGCGTTGTCAGTGCCACAGACCTGCTCATATCCGCAAAGAGGCTGCTGTACACAGCTTGCGGACGAGTGTGCTGCTGGGAGATTCAAAGGATGTGAAGGGTACCACCGGTGTACATATAGGTAACTGCCACGGCCGACATCAGGGAAGCCTCCATGGCCAGCAAAGGTGCTTGATGAATAAGCATACAGTGACAATAAGACGTCAGGTGGTTTACCACCTATACGCCCTTTGGGCGGTGTTTGCTGCATGAGTGATGCACCATCACACTATGGTTTCACGCTCTATGCCATGCAACACGCATGTCTGCAATATAATGTGTATGGTAACCCTAGAGCAACAGATGCGACCACAAGCCACGGCACCGGCGTGGATATCGTGTGGCGCTTCGACCGTCAAACCACACACCACAGGTTCCCCACCGGTCGTTCGCCACTGTCATCAGAGGTTCTCACACCACAAGAGACAGCGGTTGTTTTCGTGACATAATGTAAACATGGTCACTTGTTTTGTGTAGCCGAAGTGAGATATTGCATGGATATTTGGGTCCGTAGGCGCACTGAAACGAATTGCAGACTGCAGGAACGTTGCACTCGTGCTGTTTCGAACTTACTTGTTGCTGAATCTTGTGGCGTTGTGTATGACATAATAGTTGAGTGTAGCAGGCTGATAAGGCACGCGCAAGGAGTCACCTGCGTCAGGAGCGCTTAAGCACATCGGCAGCCAACCCACATGGGAAAGCAGCAGGCAACGAAGCGGAAAGTGCGTTTCTGCGATGATCCATTGGTCGAAACAGAGCAGGGGCAGTTGTGTAGGAATGGCGCTACAGCAGCTAACAGCAGGTCGAACGGTCACAGAGAAGGCAGCAGCTGGAGCTCCACAGCTTGGGCAGTATCTGACCATCCTTTGCTGTCTATACTAGCAGCCGCAGCAGTGTCGTTAGGCCTGTACTTGGTTGACCCGTGGATATCAGTTCCCTGCCCCATTCTGTCCCAGCTCTTGGCACACACCAGTCAGTGAAGCCACTTCACGTCCACGAGCTGGCACTGCGCCTTCTTAGCGTCAAGCAGTCGACATCGTTTCCTGGGATCCATGACCTCGTCACGCAGTCCTCGTGCCGTTCCTGGGTCTGAAGGTGATGTCAGCAGTCGTCTAGGAACGCAACATTGCTACTGGAACCATGGCTGTCTGCAGTGGCATCTTCTAATCAAGTAGGCAATACTTGAACTTACTGTTGCCTCGTTCTTCTTCTACTTCTATATTTATACTTTGGCACTAATGCAGCTGTAGCCAAACATGGTTGACAGCTGCAGTTCCTCTTTGTTGGGTGGTCACATTCCTTGTTGGTTGTTGTCATCCCTGCCACTCCAGTATACAACAGCAGTAGTTGCAGCAGCTCTGAAGGAGTGAGCTGATCCATATACGGCAGTCTTCTGAACAGCGTTTGTCACAAGTAGAGTGTACCTTTGGTCGGCTGTCAAGGTAGCTTTGTTCACTTCTAGTAATAAAAGCTGGTCTCTGACACCAGCAGTAAGCCTTTGGGGCACTGAAGGAGTGCTCAACATGTCTTTACGACTGCAGCTCAACAACACATGAGCCTGTTAGCAGTTTGGTGTCTACTCCATTACAACTGTCACCACACTTCAGTTGGTGGTCTGTCCCTGTGTGCGTGGTTTTGCTGGATGTGCAGGGTTGCAACTGGCCTTGCTGTCAAGTTACGCTGCCTTGCTCTATGCTTAGGGGCAAGTGCTCGGTGTTTTCTTCTGTGTGGCTGAATGTAGCCTGCTGAATCCAAACAAAAGTGTACAGCTGGTTGTTCAGCTGGTTGCCTAGAATGACTGTCAATAGCGGTGTACCTGGTTATAACAGTGTTATGTTTGAGCGTGCATGCGCCTGCTGTTCGTTGACCACCTTCGGTGGTTATCATGTACTATTTGCTGGTGTTGTTGTTTGTCTGTTGTGGTTGCGTTGTTTCCTCTTGGTTCAGTATCATATAGCCTTCCGCAGCCTTCTCAACTGGTTGTCATCAAGGAATGAGATTGTAGTTCTCTACCAGTGGAGCTGTTTATGCGGGTGACGGGATACCTGGTGTTGCTTAGGCTACTATGGTGCAGCTCTATTGTGGGTATAACTTGTGCGTAAAGTCTGTTGTCCATGCATAATGTTGGCTGCGACACAGAATGTAGCTATGAGTTTGTGCCTCTGGCAGTCCTGCAGTACACATCCTGATCCTCAGCAGCCATATATGCAGTATGGACAGTCAGATCACAGCGGCCGTACGCTTGAGAATATGGACTCTCGATACAAGTTACAGTACATTTTTCAAATTACAAGTTGTTCTGTCGTCATCAGGCGTGGTCTTCATCTATGTTTCCTTGCACGGTTGGTGCCTTGCAAGGCTTTTGGTGTAAATTCGGCTCGGCCATTTGCAGCTGTGGAAGATCTCTCGACGTTGAACAGTGATCATCATCATGATGCCAAGTTGCCAGTTTGTGCATGTTATGCAACAGGAGCAATCATCATGCTGTCTACTGTTGTGATGACAATGCTCCACTTATGAGGCCCTCATCCCGGGGATAGTCGACGAGTTACTCCAGTTTGGATAATAGTGTAACATCTCACCACGTCAAAACGCATGCGAGTTCACCGTGATCTGACAGCAGGTGGGCTGGCAGTTTCGTGGCCAGTGCAGACTGCATGTCGGCGATGGCCACCACATACAGCACATGCAGCACATGCAATTGACACAACCAGAGCCAAATTCTATTTCTTTCACAACATCAGCCTGACAGCATAACTCACATGCTGCCACTGGCAGTTGTAGCTGAAATGCATAGCAGCAGGTGTGCAACAAAGTGACTGCAGTTGCAGTCATTGAGATGACTTATCCGAAGCTCGAAGCAACATCTGGTTGTCCTAGAATTCACAAACCTGCACCATATCATGTAGGCCAAACAGTGATTCACAAAATCAGTTTACTCCCTCAGAAACCACTGCCACCAACGACCGTCCAAGTGTTGACTGCCTGTGGTTTGCACAGCAAAGCAACCAGGAGTGCAGGATAGTACTCTGGCTCTTGCTTGCTGCTTGACCTCCTTCAGGGTGGCCTTGATGCCTTTAATGACAGAACTCTTCGACAGCTTCCTCAACAGTTTCCTCAATGCCTGCACTCTTGGAGCTGCTGACTGTCGCACACCAGCAGCTGCTGATACCTCATAGCTTGACTTCTCACATGCAGCATCACCGGCAGTATCATCGCAGTCATTGTGACCGCTGCCAGCACTGCTTACCGAGCAGCTGATATGACGCTGTGATACACTGGGTGTTGCTGGTGCATCCACAATGTTGCTGTCTCTGCTCATGGAGACTGAATTTGTCTCTTCACATTCCTGCTGCTTCTCGTGCGACTCCTCATCTTCTTGCTGCTGTAGCAGATGGCACTTTGGAACGAGCACCTCAGGAAGCTGTGAGCTGAACATCTCAATCAGCTTCTGATTCTGCGCCTGCAAGGCAGGTAGTGCTGCCTCTGTTGCCTGTTCGACTGCCTTCCTGCAGCCGACCAGCCACTCATGATTCAGCGCCTGCTGTGGTGTCAGACGCTGAGCAGGATCAGCACACATAGTCCTCTCAAAGAAGTCCTGGGCAACTGGACAT